>JACXGI010001779.1:0-55386 GCA_016801175.1 Esox masquinongy
CCCCCCCCCCCCCCGAATCACACCGCCACAGTCTCCCACATTAAAACATTCACACACCCCTTTGTACAAATTGGCCTACATCTGTGGACTGCCACTTGATTTTCATGGAAACAAACATTAGCATTTGTCTTGTTCAACAGTAAGATAATGGTCCAGCACGGTGGGGGGGACGGGGGGGACGGGGCACTGTGAAGGGGCCTGGCCTCCTCCTCCTCCTCCCTGTAGCTGCATCCTGAATTCATCCGACGCAGCAGAATGAAGGGAGATCAGGGGAAGAAAGGTCTGTGATGGATAGAGAGAGAGAGAGAGGGAGAGAGTGTGGGTGAGTGGAATGTTATGTAGGTGTGTGTAAGGAATCACTAACAAGGCCTAAATAGTATAGTCTAAGCAGTCATTGTTGTAATGAACTTGCTTGCAATTTGATGACGTTGTAGTTCTAACAATCGTTTTTCAAATTAGATTTTTCAATAAATAAATGATCTAGTGTTTGAGATTAAGGTCAACAGTTAATAATCATTGATGCACAGTACATTTAAATATGTCTTTCATGGAGATTCACAAATGTGTAGTTACCAGAATACATTGGCATAATGAGGACAGCACTACACCTAGCAACAACACTAAGCATCTGCATGTCATTAAAAATGTAACATTAAATATTTACATTGCATGTTTCTTTGGCATGCCTAGTAGCCAGTTCTGTCTTTGCTTTAGTCAAATCATGCAAAAAATGCATATAGTGTGCATTTTAAATGTATTTCGAAATTGGCTAACAATGTAATATGGCATGTAGTGTAATAATAATATATTAAATAATAAATGTAATAATAATACCATATTAATATAGATTTATAATGGTCTATAAGTCAAACTTAATACCTTAAACCACATTAGGAGATATCTTAACAAGTGTGGTGAAAATAAACTAATGTTTTGTATATTTCCCATTCAATTCAACTCACCATCAATTGATCAAATTGATCTGTTTGATTGGTGTTTTCCCAGTGTTTTATAATTTAGGCTTTCCAGGGTGGTGCTTCATTGGATGCAAGTTGTGCTTATATTATGTTTGGCCATGGTATTTGACTATAGACATGTTATGGGAGATTTATTGTGTGTATGGAACCAAATAGAAAGCACGCATTATTCAGATATGACCTGGGAAAATCCATTTGGTTAACCCTACAAATTGAAATCCCTAGTGGGAAACTAGTGAAGAATTCTGCTGTCAGCCATTAAGGAAATTTCCTCTATAACCACATGTTTGGCTACAGAACACTTAAAAGGCTATTAATTCAAAGAATCTTTAGTTAGTTGTCAGCAAACAAAAATACAGCTTCCAAAGTATTAGCCAATCAGCTTCACCACAATTGGTTATTTCCCATTTCCAACTTGGTTAAGAATACACCATTACCAAATGTATTACCAGTTTCATTTAATCCTTTTCGGCCCTCCTGTCAGGTTTGTTTTAACTGAAAGCGATATTTTAAAAAATCAACCAAAAAAATTCCACCCCCGTCCCCTCATGAGCCCTGCCTCTCCGACGTGCCTTTGAGATTTGACTGCTGATGGTAGACCGACATTCAGAAGTGGTGCGCATGCCAACAGAGGTCGTTTATCAGCTGGGAGAAGAAGGGGGTTCCTTGGTCAGGGTGGGAGGGCCTTTGGGATGCCCCCCGCACCCCTGCACCCCCGCACCTCTAACCACATTACAGGTGGCTCTGCTGAGAGGGATGTCCTCAGGCCGACAACCTGTCCTCTGTGCATGGGCCTCCAAAGAGAACGGCAAAGGCTCTGGTGGCTTCTCTGGCCCACGCTCTTGTCACCTTCGGACTCGTTTGGCAGCTCTCACGCCTTTACATCATTGTTGTCTTTGCAGTCTATTAGCAGACACACACACAAAGGCAGTTAATCCTTTTGTAACGGGGTTTGCCCTCCGGGGGGGCCCATATCCCCCTCTTTGTAGCAGCCCGATTGATCCTGATGGGAAACAGCTGAGCAGGGGTGGGGCAGACCCTGCTTGCTGTTTCCAGAATGTTCCCTCAGCCGCGGGTGATCTTTCCGTACGCTCTCCCCCTGGTCCTGATTCACTGCTGGTAGCGCCCTCTCCCTCGGTGGGGGCAAACGCTGATCGGGCAGGCGCGCCACAGTATTTGTGACAATAAGTCTTTTACATTTTCAAGTCTGCTTTGTTATAATGGCACACAGTCAGCCATTTGGAACCTAACATCCATTATGTCCCTTCAGCCCGACCTCCAGAGTTGAGAGCTTGTCTGCTAGGGTGGGGAATGTATTATAATATAAACCATAAGCGACATGTTTGTATTTCTGTTGCTTAAAATAATAGTACAGCATGTACTGTGCCCTGTGTTTGCTCTCTCCACCTCTTTCGCACTGACTCCAATGATGGACACATCCGATGGTTGTGCTTGGCATTATGAAATAAGTCAAAACAAATGATGAACAATGCTACTGCCAATTTGACAGCTTTATTTACTGCACACCATTTGTTTGGCTCTTGCAGTAGGTTGGTTGTCGTTCCTTTATGGTGCTAATGAGCTACTGTGTAAATACTGTAATGCGGGTTGGATTGTACTCTGCCCTACCTGTTGGAATCTCTTCTTCATTAGGTTCCTTGTGACTTCTAGTTCAACCTTGGTGGCTCTCAGTTCCACTTTCAGACTGGCCATCTAACTCTAAATGGTCTTGCATCTGGCCAGCTCCACGGTTAAACCACAGTGGTTTCCAAGCTGTGTACCATGTCTTTCAGGTGTTGGAGCTCAGTTCAGTTCTCAGGTTGGGTGGCAGTTTTTGTCTTGGCTAGCAACTTGTTTTTGGATGTCCTGGCTCTCATTACAAACCTCGTGTCCCTGTTTCCCCTCTTTTTGAGCCCAGGATGACCCAGACTTACATAGCACCAACCCCCAAAACAACCATAACTTAAGATTACTGCTATCTACTTTAGAGTTAAGGACAAAAATGCTTGTGGATCATATTATAATCCCAATAATATTATTATTGACTGAGTTATTTAAAAAGCATGTTGCGGAAAATATGAACCCATAATTTATGCAACAGAAAAGTGTGTCTGACTCTCTGTGCCTGCATTCCCAGTGAAGCCATCTAAGCCCCGGTGCTGGATGGAAGGCCGGCTGTTGGAAGGCAGTGACGTGAAGATGAGCTGTAAGTCTACGGATGGCTCCGACCCCATCCACTACAAATGGGAGAGGGTGTTGGACAAGGGCAAGTACATGGGGAAGCTGCCCCTGCTGGCCCTCATTGGTAAGCGCTATAGTCCGCAGCATACATGGTCGTTGTGTGTGTGTGTGTGTGTGTGTGTGTGTGTGTGTGTGTGGATGCAGTTCCTGAGGACATGGTTGCCACCATAAGCCTTCAGCACAAGTACGTCTGTCAGATTTGTCAAGAATCTTCCACTTCCACTGGGATTTCCATATTTGAGACTAGTAAAAAGAAGCCCAACACCTTTATTTTGGCATTCTTTTTTTTTTTTACTAGACACCCTTTAAAAGGACACGCTGTACTTAACGTAATGTAATTCAGCTCTGTGCCAGGATGCCAGATCAATTTAAATGCAGATGGTCCATCTGTATTAGTACATTTGATGGAGGCTGTTCTGTCATGTCAGTGACCTATAATTATCCATCGTACCCACCGGATGTATTTGGCGTTTGACAAGCTTTACGTTGCATCGCTGTCCTGTTTCCCTGTGTAAGATTTGAAGAACCCAGAGATAATGACACTGAGAAACCTGACCAAGGAGAGTGCTGGGGTTTACAAATGTACTGCCAGCAATGACGTGGGCGAGGAGAGCTGCACGGTGGAGGTCAAGCTGCACTGTGAGTGGCCCACAATAACCCACAATAACACACACTCACACACACTCACAACACACACAACAGTAAGAGCTACCAACTTTCTTTCCAGTCTGTGGTATATCATTTTGATGTTTGTATAAAATGTAGACGTGCGGGGCATGGGTGTGGTGGCGGGCGCTGTGGTGGGCGTGTCCTTCGGCGTCCTCCTCATCATCCTCATCATCTGGCTGGTGTTTCGCAAGAAGGAAAAGAAGAAATACGAAGAGGAAGAGACTCCCAACGAGATCAGGTGCGCACAAACACGCGGCCACACATGTTTGAGACAGCTGGGCAGATAGAGGGAACGTAACCGGAGAAAAAGACAAAAATGACTAACACAAGTCTTAACATGTGGCTGTATCATCTAGCTATTTAAGCTGAATGCACCCATCGTACGTCAATCTGGATGAGAGTCTGCTAAATGACTAAAACGGAAATTTTAACACCGTTTTATTTAAAGCAGCCTGTGTAGCCTCCTGTTTGTAGCACGGCTGTGTACCCCCTTTCCCCTCCCTCTCCTGTGTAGCCTCCTGTTTGTAGCACGGCTGTGTACCCCCTTTCCCCTCCCTCTCCTGTGTAGCCTCCTGTCTGTAGCCCGTCTGTGCGCCCCCTTTCCCCTCCCTCTCCTGTGTAGCCTCCTGTCTGTAGCCCGTCTGTGCGCCCCCTTTCCCCCCTCTCTCCCGCTGGTCATGCAGCTTCAGTGCCTCTCATAGCCACATCCCAGTGTCCTCCGTTATGTCTGACAATACTGCCACTGGGGCCGGGAACAACAGCGGCAATTTTTTTGGTTGTCTATGGCGGAGCGTCCGCGTTGCTGCCTATTTGCAAGTGTCAGGCTGAATTATGCAGACACGGGGGAGGGCTGGGCATCAATAATGGAGTGGCGTGGCAAGGAGATGAGGCACGGAGCTTCTGTCCTGTTTACATACGGAGCGTCAGAGGCGATGCACTCGCTCACACAAGCACACTTGTGTGCATACAACACGTCCACACACGCACGCATGCACGCACACACACACACCGTCAGACTGAGGTCAGACTGAGGTCAGACTAAAGTTTAATTATTACTGTAGAGAATGTAAGGGATCTCTAAACACATACTGTAGTGATGACACACTGTGCAGTGTTCACAAGGTGCTCTCCCAACTCGGGCCTTGCTAGAGTATTTGAAAAACTGATGAAAAATCATTGTGGTTTATTGCTGTCTACATTGATATTGCAAATCACTGTGACCCTGTCTCTAAGCTGGATGACCAAACTCTTAAAATGGCCTATGACTTCCTTGGCCCGACATGGTATCCCACTTATTCAGCCCTTCGGTGTACTTATTTAGCCTGCTACTGCTGTTACTTCAGAGAATACTTGAGCTTTGTATAAGGTCATAAAGGTTCATAATGTTTTATGGATGTGGACAGACTTTACATGCATTACAGTCTGCATGGTTGACATGCATGTTTCACACCACATGTAAACCATTATAGATGTGCTTACAATGAACTGACTGTAATAATGTGGAAGGTTGCCTTGTCATTCATAAAGAAATATCCTTCCATGTTTTAAGCCACACATGTTTTTGCCTCTGTTTCAGGGAGGACGCTGAGGCTCCCAAGGCCAAACTGGTGAAGCCCAACTCCCTCTCGTCATCCCGCTCTGGGAGCTCTCGTTCTGGCACTTCCTCCACCCAGTCAATGGTCCACACAAGCGCCCCCCGGGGGCCGCGTGCCTGCTTGCCTGCCGTGGCTGCCCTCAAGGAAAATGGCCAGTCCCCCAGCTTCCCCCAACAGCCCCCCGCCTACACGCAAGTGGTCCCCAAGACCCCGGAGCCTCGCATGGCCCCAGCCAAGCCCAGCTCTCCCCCAAAACTAAGCCCGGGGAACCTGGCTCGCATGGGAGCAACACCAGTAATGATCCCTGCCCAGACCAAGGCCTTCCAGACTGTGTAGGAGCGAGGAGAGGAGAGCCTGGACTTAGACAGACAGAAGAATCCCCAGTACGCAGCCAATAGCAAACCCCAGCCTGCGCCCAGAGAAGACCAGTCACACCATGAGTACAACCCCCCTCACTCACAGCTGAGGACTAACCAACCAAAAAGAATCATGGAGTGAATTTATTAAGGAATTTCGCCCCCTCTCATGTACAAAAAGCACTGGACAAAATATCTTGTTTGCATGGCATCCGGTGACATGTGAAATGTCATTTTGTTTTTATTTTCATTTTGCCAACGAGGGCACTGATGTGAATCAGATTCTGAGGTGGGGAGGAAGAAGAGGAACCGGGGCGTGACCTGAGTAGAGATGATGTCTTTTTAAACCAAAGTGACAGAGCCGTGAAAGCCGGAACACTGTGGACGAACGGAGGAAGGAAGTGAGAGCCAACAGAGGACTGGAAAGTAACAGAGATGCAGAGGCTATTTAGCTGGCCAAAGAACTGGCCGGAGTGTCGGTCGCCTACGATCTTCAACCAACCAGATTAAACCACACTACAGACAACAAATAGAAAGAAAAATATTCCAAACAGACCTGAAGTAAATTGCTTTCCAAACACCTGCTTTATTCACACAGAGCCAATCACACTTCGTCACACAGCCAATCACACACTGCCATACAGCCAATCACACACCGCCGCACAGCCAATCACACTCCGTCACACAGAACCAATCACACTTCGCCACACAGAGCGAATAAACATCTCCAAGGCTGCTTCGCTGGCTTCACACACCTGTTCCGGGATTCTCGCCAAGGCCAGCATGGCGACTGGTTTAGAAATGAGAGTGGATGAAGTTCTCTGCCTCCCTGCGCGAGGTCCTTGACAAGCGGAGCTTACGGTTTCAGGGGAAATGGAAAAAGTCTGGGACCAGGTTTTCGCTTTTGGATGTTAATGTGGCGACACCCCATTTTAACCGTCCTCCACATTTACTAGATAGGTGAATCAATCTTTACCCCCCCCCCACACACACACACAATATTCTTCCATGGTTGAACAGTGCCCCCCAACATATACACACACACACACACACACACACACACACAGCATTATTCCTTCACGTCAGCACTAGTATGTGGGGGATCTGTTTCAGGCATTTCTTTGACGTCTGATAGGAGGGAAGTTTGTCTTTGTACAAAGACGTTATAGTTTAAGACACACAGAAACATGTCACCTGTCACCCTATCAACAACATCGTACTTATTTCCCATGTTTCCTGGGAATCCAGCACAATACTGTCAAGTCTGGAGGTATGGAATATTTTCTTCCCAATCCATGGACGGCGTCATTGAAGCCCAAGGGTTGTATGACTGGGTAGTCATCATAGGGGATTATTAATGGCTGTGATATGTATTGCTGTGGGAGAATATTTTATGTTAGCTCTTTTTTTGTCTTTGTTTAGCTCAGATTCTTCACAGTTTTAAGGATTGTTTTTAAAGGGGCAGACATAACCCTATCGATAAAGTGCCACTTTTGATGTTTGATGAGTATATTTGACAGCGTTTCTGATTTGGTTTGTGCTGTGTTAATAGCGTTGCCCTTAGTCCAAATGAATGAACAAATGTATGAATGTGTTGCTATACCTTGCAGTATATAAAGTCATTGGAAGAAACCTTTTTTCCATGAGGAACAGAAATGTGCAGCAATAAGTTGAATCCTTTGCAGTCGAAATGTGTCTGTACCTGAATACATTATATGTTCTGTATTAAAGGAAAATTAGCAAAGAGCCATAACACATCATTGTAGAATAGAATCTGAAATCACATGCGTTGACTTGGCACCCTCTTGTAATTAGGGAAGAATGGCCGTGATGATCCTGAGTGCCTTGAGTTAACATACATGTACATATATTGAAAACATCTGACTATGTTAAGGAACACCGCTTCACAGTGATTGATTCCGTTCCAAGTAGGAATAATAAGGACAGTAGCCTTGTAGTCATGCTAGCTTTAGTCAAACTCAAATAATTCCACTGAATCTCTTCACGGTAGCCAAACACAAAATATAAACAGTAAAATGTCCGGCTGAAAGTGTCAGGTTATGTTATGCCCTCCATTCTTTCTGAGCTCTCCTCAGATCCAAAGGTGTCACTTCTGCCTAGCGACCGTCTTGTCTGCCTGTACACGGTAACACGTTGGTCCCTTAATGTTGTAACTGGTTTCTCTCTCAAAGGGACACGCCTGATTTTCCAGCGCCCTTGCAATACAGTTGTTGTGATGGATGGCAGGTCAGGCGGTATTTGGAGAGACTGATGCCATGACGACCCCCACGGGAACCCAGCACACACATCTGGGATCCACTGGGGGGGTTCTTATTCTTGTCCCGCAATGTAGAGCATACTCAGACCTCTGAAATAGCTGGATATGAGGACGCAGAGTTCTTTACTCCTTGAAAGGAGTTAAATGTAACCCGGCTTCTGGTTGATACTTGGTTGAAACCCCCTGGTTCACCTTTTTCAATCCTTTTTTTAAATTACCTCAGTTGTAACATGACATTATCACATGAACTGTGGGCTGTTCCAAGACCGAAAGAAAGGCAACAACTTTGACTTGATGAGTCTCTTGAGTCAGTTACAATCTGAGAAGTGCAGGCCAAGAAGCTCCTTTCAACGAGGAGACGGATGAGTGGCGAGGTGAGAGGATGACACCTGAGGGAGAGCTCCAGATTGCCCACCACAACCCTCTTTGAATTTCCCATAATGCCCCTGAAAGCCAATTCGGGGAGGCTGAGTGGATGATTGAATGCAGCTCTAATAGCTGTTTGATGGAGTGGGATACGCACAGGATTTGATTTCCCCCTTATCCGTGTGGCTCTGTGAATTTCCCTGGTTGGTGAGCCACCTTTCACTGCCCATCTCATTCAGCAGTGGCGGGCGCTCCACGAGTCATTAGGACTTTTACCCTTTTCTTTGAAACATCTGTGTCAGGCCAGTGAAAAGACCACCTTCTCCAAACCATACTGGGGTTGGAATAAGGTGAACCACAGGCGTTATGTTGCCCTTTCACCGTGTGCCAATTACTAAAGAACATTACTGTAGCTACTAGGAAACATGGATCTCAATGTCATTAATTAGTGTGTATCTACTCTGAAGTCCTCCACGAGGGTTAGAGTGAGGAGGCCTGTGTGGTACATACCAGGCATACAGTGTAATGTTAAAGGGAGGAAGAATCCATTCAAAGCAGAAAAATTATGGAATGCATGTCACAGATACTTAACTAGAGAAAGAACAAAACAGTATTTTTTGCCTCAATGCTTATATAAATATATAAATGATAATCTTGTACATAAAAAAAATGTCATGACTGTAAAAAAGGAAAGTTTTATATTTTTGTTGGGTTTGTTTTGAGATTGTTTGTTTGGGTTAATTATTCAATCCGAAGTACTTTCTTGCACTTTCTTAAAGATCCAGTGCAGTCAAAAATGTGATTGTCTTATTTTTTTTGATATTTCCATAGTATAAGATCAAAATAACACTCTGAAATGGTGAACATTATGATAATGCCCTTTTTATGAATGAGCAGTTTAAAAAAATAAAGGAATTTCAGCATGTTTGGGTGGGACCTTTGGCCAACTGCATGATGCATCAAGGCTGATTTTATTATATTAGACCAATGACTGTTCAGCTAGGTATGGGGTTAGGTTCTAGACCATCAGCCAATCAGGTCTGTGTACTGACAAATATTCAAATAGGTTTCATAACACCCACACAGTCATACTGAGCATTTCAAAGGCCAAAGGAGGCTCAGGGAAATAAATTATATTTAAAAATATTTTGGAGTTATATTCCAAAAAGGAAACGCACAGTGATTTATTAAACATAGTGATGAATTAGAAATCAATTTTAAAAGACTGCATGGGGGCTTTAAACTGTGCTGTTTGTGTTCAGCTTGCGTGAAAAACCTTTGGCCAGCGTACTGAAATGTGTAGGGGAATATGTAGTTCGGAGAGCGTTTGCACAACGGCAAAACATGGCAGAGACATCATGGTGGAATGCAAATACCTGGCTGACATGATGTAGGACTGTGAAATGTAGTTATTTATTGTAGACATTCTAGACATTCTGAATACGTACATTTGCAAAACGTATTGCCAGTGTGTGCCAATACTCTCCATACTAAACTGTATCTTCCAGATGAATTATGTATCCATCGTGCCTACATTGGGCAGGAGTATGTGCGCTGTAAGGAGGAATATATAATATATATATATATATATATATATTTTTTTTTTTTTTTTTTTTTTTTTTTTTTGACAACGCCAAACCGAACTGAATCGAGAGAATAAAAAGGTCCTATGTTGATGAGTTTAGTTTAGAGTAGTCCAAAATCATAAAGTCTGTCATGTCATGAGTTTTCTTGTGATCGGATATGCACCATGATGAGTATGAGTATGAGTAAGATTGGATTCAGATTTTTTTCTATGTTCATATTTGCCCACTAATACGGGATGAACAGCTATGGTGATCACTATCTATCCAATGGCACAGACAGTGAGAGACCTGCCCTGCAGCTCAGCCTTTGTTTACGTAGCTAAGATAACAACTATCATATTTTAACTGAAATACTGAACCAAACCCCTTAGTTCGATGTGTTATTGTGCATCTAAAACCTCCTTGGCAAAAACATCAACATTTATTACAGATTTCTTCAGTTATGGTTATCTTAGATACATTTTTAAGCAAGTGACTGACTTCCTTTATAGGTCTCTCACATGGGACAAACATCAATAACTGCCACTGTGAACCATACCTCAGAGGGAAATCTGTTCCGTAATGAGAAATGAAAAACACACGGAATCAGTGTGTAAGTCACTCTTTAAGTTGTCATAAACCAAAATTCCATGTATCCCCCTTGAGTTAACAAATGTATATTTGTACAATATCTCAATAAGTAATGTTTTTGGTTTCTAATAAAGCATTTGATGAAGAGCCACTTGGTATAATTGTCCTCTACTTCAGCCATGCAGAAAAACACAGAGATGAATTCCTGGACACATGAAGCCATTTCACTGATGATTTTGAATTGTGTCTGCTTTTATGTTTGGGACCTGGCTCAACATGTGTCTGGGAGACAAATCTTGAATCCTGGTCCCACTGGCTTCCTAACCTCTGTACCACCCCTCTAATCAATAATCTGTACAATACGCCATAAAACACACAGCAAATGAAAATACCTTGTTTTCCTTGACTGGATAGAATGAATAAAATGCTCAGAAATACAACTGAATGAATAAAACAGCAGTTCATATTCTATAGCTATGCATTTAACTGTATCCGATAGGCAACATTTTGATAACCTTTAAAAAAAACAGGTGTTTCTCAGATGTCCAGTTTGAATAAAGACTCTTCCATTCTGTGTGGCAGAGAAGGACATACTGTAGACGGATGATCATGAGGGTACCGTTTGAAGCACCAGATGGGGTCTGCATGCTGTGGTTCCCTTCAGTGTGGCACTTTAGCAGAATAGACACTGTCCATCTGTATGTCCCAGCAGATTAGGGTGTCTGTAAGTAAAGTCATAAATATCCATAATAATCTTAGAAACTGCTGGACAGTGAGACAGCTGACCTTCTAATTGAATTCAATTTTCTGTGACTCTGCGGCAACATGCTACAACCGACCACTGTCCTTATTAATCCCCTCACCCGTGTGTTTGTTTTACTATGCTGCTGAAGTAACACATACTGTATATTATGAATACTATGGCACGGTATAGTAACATCTGAACAAGTAGGGCTACATTGAAAATTAATGAAGGACAATGATGCCGTCTAGTGGTGAAGTATTGCTGTTACATTACCTCTTGGGCTCCTCATCGGTGTTTTTGATCTTGGATGTAGTGCTTGCACACCTCATTCAACATGTCAAGTTATCGTCAGTTATTGCTAGAGCAGGGTTTCAGTTTTGCTCACGACTTATAACACACCGCACGGAACGGTGCAATCGGCCAGTACCGTCCAGGTTTGGGGGTTTAGTAATTGAATGGTTGCCTTGACATTCCGTGACTCCTTGTGGCGGTTTGGGCGCCTGTGAGTTTCCAGTCTAGACTTCCCGTGCAAGCAGTGTGACAAGAATCAGAATGGCAAAGGATGTGCTTCACATATGTCTAAAAGCAGGACCTTAATCACAAATGTGTTATTGTGATTTTTTGGGGGAAAAACGAGATGAATAAAATGTGTTTAAAAAATGACTTTTGAATACTTGTTTTTATGTGAATAATGTACTTGAAAATCTTTTTACAAGTGAATAGAAACCTGGCTAATGTCAGAAACTACGATAGTAATCAAGGCCGTAACTACATGGGGGGGGGGGACAGGCAACCACGCACCGCCTTCCAAAATAAACATTAGCAAATGTAATCATAATCATAAATAAACATACCGGTTCTTGTTTAACTGTTTAGTGCAGTTCTGCGTGTAGTTTGTCCAAGTAGTGTTGCCGTACCCTAGCAGAAGCCGTTGATCGACTGCTGTTGGTAGGCACTGGTAGGTACAATCAATGTACACTGTACTGTTTCTCTATTTCATTACTTTCAAATGTATTACAAAGTGGAAAATTAGAATGTAATATGAGTGTTACGTAGGCTGTCTTCTGTCGATTGTGATAGTTTTAACATGAACACGTCATTTTGCGCTGGAACTTTAATTGTGGAAATAAATAATAATTTGCTAAAAAGTGTCAGTACGCCTAATTGCATGCAGTGGAAACAAAAGTTTTTGGTGAAAACGGGCAGATTTGCGAGTGCTAATCAATCAACCATCAATAGCGTTATCTATTCATAGCTAAGTTATCTGGAAAGTTAATTAGCCACACATTCACCCAGCCACCGACAGTGGTGCTCATGTGCGTATTCAACAAACGCTAATGTCTTACTTTGGATTTGTCTGAAAGCCCATGTGAAGTCTGAGTAAAGTGTCAATCATTTATGTTGCCCTGCATGTGTAATTTATTTAGACAGTAGTCTTTTTCATTGATTGCATTCGTATACTGTATAGCTGCACTTGATTAAGATAAATAGCATTATTAGTGATGGTACGATTAATAAAGTGCAAGCAGTTTTATTAGTCAGCTTTCATTCACATTGAGTGTCTGTCTTGAGCAAAAGGAAGCATGGCAGTGACATTCATCAGTTTTTTGGGCAGCCTCAGAAAAGAAGAAAAGTAAGCTGAGAGCAGTGAGAAAATAAGTACCAGTCAGATGATAGAAGTAGTAGCACAAGAGGCGAGTCAATGTTTATTGATATTATATTCATTACCAATCAGATCAGAAAGGGTTAGTAATCCATTCCTTAACATCATGGCAAGAAACACCACTTGTTTACTGATAATATTTCTTTCATGTTCACTTTGGTGCGTTCAGAGTAAAGATAGAGGGAGATAGAGAGCATGAGGATGCTAACAGGGCAGGGAGTGCAGGTGACATGGAGGTGAGTGAGAAAAGGAGCAAATATTGATGACTGATCTGATATCGCCGTGTTGGTGTTGTTCCTACAACATCATACTTAATAGTGGCACAACTGAGTTGAGACGTAGGCACAGGCCCCACTGAGGCTAGGTTTAGGCGCAGGTGTCTCTGAGGTTAGGGTTAGGTCAAAGGGTGGGGGGCAGGGGAATATTCTGTCTTTGGACTGGGGTAACCAACTAACTACAGGTCAGTTGCAATGATGGTCCTGGAGAAACATTAATAGAAACATTAATTATAATGTTGTAGGAACAACAAGGCAATATCAAATTGTGTAAATATTAATGGTTAAGACACAAATATTTTAAACATTTTTGAAAGTTTTTCTTGGGGGGACCCCCAGCTGATTTGGAGCCCCATGTTGACTCCATGGCTATGGCCTTGATAGTAATAGTAAAATGTGGTTGTATTGGTAATTGTAGTGGTAGTTGTATAGGTCATTTTCACCAGATTATTATTTTTATGAAAGCTTTAGAAATGGCATAGCTAAATGTTGATGTTTGTTTTTTTAAATCATTACATTAAGTGGGAGCCTATTTGGTATTAGTGGTAGCATTGACGAGTATCAAAGTAGAATCTTTTTTTTATTGTGATTTTTACCCAAAGTAGGCTTTTAAGATAAATATACATACTGTACTGAGTCAGAGCGTCTGCTGAAAGTTTTAAATGTGAACGTTACCTTTTGCAAATCAGGTACAATTCGTGAGCAAAAATTTTACAAATCACCTATAAAGAATAAGAGGTAGGACTATCATCGGTTTTGATTATCAAAGTGTGTTTTCAAACTTTCTCTCAGGGCGTGGTGGCAGGTGCCTATAAGCACCCATTCGCGTAGCCTCCACTACCCCACCCCCAGTGAAGTGTAGCTCGATCCTCTCCGTGCGCTCGCTGTCGGAGAATCGGTCAACCGTCTCTGCCATCGATGCAGGCAGAAGGACAGGCAAAACAGAACATTCCGCCGAGTGCAATCTCTAACGTTTGACGTTTTGCGCCCCCCTCTGCATTAAACAAACCAAATGGCTTTTGCAAACCATGGACATATGATTCCCGAACTGAAGCTCGAAGAGGCTGAGGGGGAATGTTTGACGAGGAGCATCAGTCTAGGCCATTTGCAGCGTTTACATCAACGGAGCAAGCCGCCCTCACCGACTGGGTCTAAATCGAGAGGACACAGGTAAGCCTACTCGTCAGTAGCTACGTTTAAACGTAAACGACTTTGTGATACACGTAAAAAAAAATTAAAAAAACAACTCCTCACCCAAACCCCATTATGTCACGTGGGATGTAGGCTGCATTGTAAGATATCGATTACTGTGTGTAGGGTATTAACTAGGAGGCGCACCAACTATTTTGCAAGTACATTGTAAACGGAAGACAATGCGTTCGTAGGTATTAATGCAGTCTGGTCATGTGCTCATGAAACTGCATTCGAACATTTTACAACAACTTTGATGTCTTACAAACTGGACTAGCAAACTACAGATGAAAGTGTGATGTCTGTGTATAAAGTATACCCCCCTTGGATATAATTACAAAATGTTCACAGATGCTCTGATTAAGGTCTGATGATCAAATGCTCAGCTATATTACGTTTGGTTGTTGTGAAGTGTTTTGCTTTGATCCTAATTGTGCAGGACTCCTGTTAATGTATGGTAGCACTGTGTGCTGTTGGTGTCCTCTGTTTGAAACACTATTAACAACAGAGGTTGACCTGGATATTTCTGATGGGAGGACAGTGAAAGTCACATCTAGTAGAGACCAGGGAGGAATCCTACCTGTAGTAGGCTTGCTATTTGATATTAGACAGGCCGTGTTCCTTCATGCCAACAACTGTGGCAGGCTATGAGTAATAAGCAGAGGCAATACTGTTCTTCAGGCTGTGGATCCTGAAGGGCACCTCTGAATTGCTGCTTGGCCTGGGAAAGGCAGCGGAACGTGGGGGTTGGAGTGGCTGGGACCCTCTTCACTGCTTATGGTATTGACTCCACTGCCTGTTCCGGGACACTTACACCGATACGGTACATTTCAGTGTTGGCCTGTAAACAACCTGTAAACTTAGAAACGAAACCACATCATGCAGTACGTGAACCGAAAACCCCTTCCTTTTTCTGAATAATTGTGTCATGAGACAAATTTTTCTTAAGATGTCATGAAATTACAGCCGCCTAATATCAATCAAACATTCAAAACCAAAGTTGTCACCGTATTCAATGTAATATACACCTTCAAAGTCATCTTAACATACACCTTCAAAACAGAAGGTCACTTTGTATCAGACACTTATTCAAGTCACTCTAGTGGTAAGTCAACATTTACTGAATGGACTCAAAGTGACCACCTGGTTGGTTTAGCTTATCTGTCCCTTTTGTTCCCTTGACCTTGGCCTTAAGATGTGCAGAGTTATGATGATGAGGTGTGAGGGGCATGTTTCAGCAGTGTGACAGCATGTCTTTATCCTTGGTTGTTTGTACTAGGTCTGAGGACAGAGTAGGCCAAGCAGCCCTAACTGGCAGACAGCTCTCAAGACCCAAGGTCAGCACGGACCTTGTGTTCCAACCAAAAAACATGGTCAGGATATGGCTGCTGAGGTCATTCATAATATTGTGAAAAAACAGTTTTAATAAAATGTTCTCTCTGCCAGCAAGCGGGGAGTGAACCCTTTTAACATTAAAGGTTACACGGGTTGTGAGGTAGGGGTGTCTCTATGACGATAAATCACAATGTCGATCTGGACCTTTGCCAATGTTATGTGTGTGTGCCGTACCTTATTCAAAACCACTGGCTCAGGACTGTCTCACTTTAAGACAATCTAGTTATGCCCTTAAAGAGGCACTGTGTAGAATCCTGCCTCTAAACAATAACACAACTTGTCTCCGCCTTGTCTTCCTTTACCTAACGAAACCGGAATAGTACTAGCTAGTCCAGGGTGGTTTAGGGTGGGAAGGATAGTACTGAGTGTCTAAAGCCTGTCTAAGGAGATTGCAAGTAATGTAAACTGATAGATGGCCCGGCGAGAAAGATTAAATGGGGAATATGTCCGTCACACTGATTAATTCTGTAGAAAAAGATTATTTAAAACATGAACTTAACATTAACTGCAGATGTCTACTGGCCATTTTTGTTTATTTTTATGCTAGTAGTACAGTAGAAATCTTAGATTCTGCCCCTTTAAAGTAAATGTTTTGCTTAGTTATTATCTAGATACTAACTGGAATCGTTAAGGAAGAAAACGGGCCTAATGGCTGAGAGTAATTTCTGCTCCCAATCTGCTCCTGAATTTATGGATGGGAACAGTAGGAAATGAGCCATTGTTACTGTACCACACTGAAAAGGGAGATTTTTGCAGATCATCCCTTTGTGTTAGAAGGGTTTAATTAAGGGAAAGGAAAAGAGATTATTATATGATCTTTGGAGTCCCAACCCACTGAGGCCACAGAGGATGACTCTAAAGCTTACATACTGTAGTCGGATTTCATGTGGAATAAAACGTACCGCCCCGCCCTTAATCCCAAGTGGCATTTCTCAGCATACCACCACTTCAGTGAAATATAATGGAAGGGCGTAATGGCTTTGGCATGTATGGCTGCCACTGGAACTGTATATTTTGACTATCCATTCTGTGAGACATAAAAGCTGTGATTTGCATGCAAATGTAATGTCCATAATTGCCCATAACTTTGATACTCAGGTTGACCTTCCTGAGGATTTGTACAAAATTCATTCCTATGCCCTATAGGCAAGCCTACATAAGCTCTACGACAACATTCAGATAGCATAACTACAGTTACTGTAGGTCCAGAAATAATTGGACACTGACACAAGGTTTGTTATTTTGGCTGTTTGCCTAAGGTGCGGTCTCTCAGGTTTAATTTGAGGGTATTCACATCCAAATTGGAGGAACGGTTTAGGAATTACAGCTCTTTAATATGTAGCCCCCTCTTTTTCAAGGGACCAAAAGTAATTAGATAATTGACTCAAAAGCTGTTTCATGGACAGGTATGGGCCACTCCTTTGTGATTTCTTCATTAAATAAGCGTGTAAAAGGTCTGGAGTTGTTTCCAGGTGTGGTATTTGCATTTGGAAGCTGTTGCTTATGAACATTAGGAGTGGCCAAATCAACAGTACGGTACATTCTGAGAAAAAAGAATGCACTGGTGAGCTCTGCAACACAAAAAGGCCTGGATGTCCACGGAAGACAACAGTGATGGATGATCATAGGATCCTTTCCATGGTAAAGAAAAACCCCTTCACAACATCCAGCTAAGTGAAGAACACTCTCCTGGACATAGGCATATCATTATCCAAGTGTACCCATAAAGAGACTTCACGAGAGGAAATACAGATGGTTAACCACAAGGTGCAAGTCATTCATAAGCCTCAAGAATAGAAAGGCCAGATTTAGACTTTGCCAAAAAACATCTAAAAAAGCCAGCGCAGTTCTGAAACAGCATTCTTTGGACAGTTGAAATGAAGATCAGCCTGTACCAGAATAATGGGATGAAAAAAGTATGGAGAAGGCTTGGAACGGCTCATGATCCGAAGCATACAACATCATCTAAAACACGGTGGAGGCAGTGTGATGGCATGGACATGCATGGCTTCCAATGACACTGGGTCACTAGTGTTTATTGATGATGTGACAGAAGACAGAAGCAGCCAGATGAATTCAGAAGTGTATAGGGATATATTGTCTGCTCAGATTCAGACAAATTCAGCGAAGCTGATTGGTCGGCGCTTCACTTTACAGATGGACAATGACCCAAAACATACTGTGAAAGCAACCCAGGAGTTTTTTGAGGCAAGGAAGTGGAATATTCTGCGATGGCCGAGTCAATCACCTGATTTCAACATTGAGCATTGATCTCAACAAAACTTGAGGCAGAAAGACCCACAAATAAACAACAACTGAAGACAGCTATTGTAAAGGCCTGGTGATGTCCATGTGTTCCAGACTTCAAGCAGTCATTGCCTGCAAAGGATTCTCGACAAAGTATTAAAAATTAATTTATGATTGTGTCAATTTGTCCAATTACATTTGAGCCCCTGAAATATGGGAAATGTGTATGAAAATATTTGCAATTCCTAAATGTTTCATACAATAATTTTGTTCAACCTCTTGCGTTAAAGCTGGAAGTCTGCACTTCAATTGCATCTCGGTTATTTCATTTCAAATCCATTGTGTTGGTGTCCAGAGCCAAAATTATGAAAATTGTGTCAGTGTCCAAATATTTCCAGACCTAACTATACCTTCCCTGCTACATTGGAATAGTCAAAAACATTGGTTTTATACACTCTACTCGTGCTGTTGGCTGCTGCTGGCAGTGGTGAGATTTCTGTCCCTTGGCACTCTGTCAAGTTGGCCTTGGAGGGAGGCCAGGCATGGGACAGCGAGCACTGGTGCGATCTGATTTGTGTGCTGCTGACATGCTGGCTTGCTTCTGACCCGACCGGGTTTCCTTGCCCAGGGGTATACGGGCAGCCGCGGCCAAACACCATATGCATTTGGGAGCAACAGTGTTGCTATTGGACTGCCCAGAGTCATTGATCTTCAAATCACCACGCATTCCAATTGACAACTGATGATGTTTTGAAGATAAGCAGTTCTTCACCGTACCTTGATCCAGCTGCCCAGTCAGACACGCTGACTGATTACAGTACATACACACAGGCTGTTCCTCTTGACCACCTGGAATTATGCTTCTGAGGTTTGTAGGTAGTCCAACAGTGGTGGGCCAGGGAAGGGGTGGTGGCAGTAGGACATCTTCAATTTCTTCTGGCAGAAATTGTAAAATTTTGGCATTGATTTTGAAAATATGACTGATCATGCAAAAAACTGTCTTTTATTTAAGGATAGTGATCATATGAAGCCATTTATTATCACTTAGTTGTTTGGCTCCTTTTTAAATGATAATGATAACAGAAATCACCCAAATGGCCCTGATCAAAAGTTTACATACCCTGGAATATTTGGCCTTGTTACAGGCACACAAGGTTACACACAGGTGAAAATGGCAATTAAAGGTGAATTTCCCACACCTGTGGCTTTTTGAGTTGCAATTAGTGTCTGTGTATAAATAGTCAATGAGTTTGTTAGCTCTTACGTGGATGCACTGAGCAGGCTAGATACTGAGCCAAGGGGAGCAGAAAATAACTGTAAAAAGACCTGCGTAACAAGGTAATGGAAATTTATAAAGACGGGAAAGGATATAAAAAGATATCCAAAGCCTTGCAAATGCCAGTCAGTACTGTTCAATCACTTATTAAGAAGTGGAAAATTCAGGGATCTCTTGATACCATGCCAAGGTCAGGTAGACCAAGAAAGATTTCAGCCAAAACTGGTAACCACAGGAGAAATACAGGCTGCTCTGGAAAAAGACGGTGTGGTTGTTTCAAGGAGCACAATACAACAATACTTGAACAAAAATGAGCTGCATGGTCGAGTTACCAGAAAAAAGCCTTTACTGCGCCAATTCCACAAAAAAGCCAGGTTACAATATGCCTGACAACACCTTGACATGCCTCACAGCTTCTGGCACACTGGAATTTGGACTGACAAGACCAAAATATGGTCACAACCATAAGCGCTGTGTTTGGAGAGGAGTCAACAAGGCCTATAGTGAACAGAATACCATCCCCACTGTGAAGCATGGTGTTGGCTCACTGATGTTTTGGGGGTGTGTGAGCTCACTGCACCTTTTTCTTTGCTTTCCAAAAAAGTCAAAAAGGAAGGTTTTGAGTGAGGAACAGAAAGGTTAAAATTAAGAGACCACTGCAAATTGAACGCTTCTGTTCCTAACTCAAAACTTTCCTTTTCAACGTTTTTTGGAAAGGAAAGAAAAAGGTGCAGTGGTCTCTTAATTTTTTCCAGAGCTGTATATGTTTACTCGTGTGTGTGTGTGTATATATGTACACACAAACACACACACACACTGCACCTTGGGGGAGTTGGGAGTCCCATGGGCCTTCCCAAGTACGCTATAGAAGACATATGATGACTGTTGGGATGGAGACAGTTACATTATTGACTCTTTAGCCATTAGCTGTGACCTCTGGGAAAAGACTAGCTAGCTGCCAAAATTAGATGCAAATCTAGCATCCTTGGGAAAAAGCAGTGTAGGTGCCACTTATTGAATAAGGGATCAGGTTCTTGTAATGCACACCCAGGCCTCTTATTGGAATGTAATGTCAATAAATGTAACATTAGCAAATACATTTCTTTATCTAACCCACAGTGTCCTATTTTGTCTTTCTGCAAAAACAGGACATGCCTTTTCTTGGTCATCTTGCAAGGCAAAAATGTAACAAAGTTCAGTTCAGTACTTTGTCAAATTGTTGGAACATTTTGTCAATTGAATGGTATTGCATTGTGTCATCCCCTTGTGATTTGCCTACAGTACAAACACAATATTTTGTGGATAGACTGCAACACTGGAGGGCTTGCGTAGCATTAGGCTGGGATTTGTCAACAGATCAGTGTGTATTTTTATGTTTGTGTAGATGATTAACCAATCAATGTCCATGTAAAAATGCAAGTATTGACCAAACATTCCTGATGATAAACCAGAAATAGAGCATCATGTATTAATGATGGCCGTGGTTTTCAGCAAACATGTTTGTATAATAACTCACCAAGCTTTTTCAAATTCTGTCAAGAGTTTGTTGTTTATACATACAATTCTCAGCCAGCTACAGTAGGATTGTGAGTTTAACAGTTTGTCAAATTTGTCAACAGGTCAAATTATTCTTAGATGAACAAATGGTGCCTTCCAAAGGTATGAGTGATTTAGTCATTTTAGTCCACAACCTCAGTTTGACCAGAGTTTGCTGAGTAAACAAACTTTAACACATAAGATTATGTGAAGTCCACTGCATCATGCCCTGTTATGGGAACTGCTCCACACATGACTGCAAGGCCCTACAGCAGATGGCGAAAACATCCCATCCCATCACTAGGGCTGTTCCCCCACCCATCCAGGTCTTTTATCCAAAGCTCTGTCTGATGAGAGCCTGCAGCTTTATCAGGGACCCTTCACATTCCAGCCATGCACTTTTTATTTCGACTGTCGGTCAGAAGGGGAATGTAATCAAAGCATAGGGGCCTCATACTAAGAGGATTATAGTGTGTTTTTATCTGCAAGATTTCTGACCACTTGACCTGTTTGACCACCTACGCTGACTGTTCAACTGGACAAACATGGACTCAGGTGTGCCCACACGGAAGTATTATATATTGACATATACTGTATTTCGAAAACATTTATTTTTAACATGTGCCTATATTTTTTAAACATATACTAATATATGTATTACTACTGTATGGCCATATATTTCATACATATATTTACATATTCGATTTTGGCCATTTTCAAATATGTTTTAATATGTCTTAAATACATGTAAATATATTTACCTAAAATACAAAATTATAGTTGGTAATATGCATTTTGCATTTACATCTAACTGATATATTTCCATATTTGTATTGTTTCCTGTCATTTGTTTATTATATTATCTAGTCGTTTCTTTGAAGTACTTTTACAGAGAGGATTGGCATTCATGATACTGTGTTAAAATGTATGCATATTGTTTTCATAATGAGTCTTTTTTTAAATGAAAACTTGGAGTACAAAGTGGTTCATTATATTGAAACTGAAAAAGGTGCTATATGCTGCTTGACAGTGACAAAAGTCAAAACTTTGGTGTATTTACTAAACATTTTTCATTATACTGTGACACAATGGCAGTTGTATGATACTGTGAATAAAGGTCCTTATTAAATTAAGATGACTGAGTCTAACTAGTGGTTTCTTTACTTGCATTTACAATGTATTTAATAGAAATTATGGTAAATACATACTGTACAATTTACAAATTAGCTCTTGTTTGTAAAAGATAATTGTCTTTTCACAGTAATTAATGTAATGCAATAAGGCCTAGACTGGTGGTTGTGTTGGTTTGCCCCATTTTGCCAACGATAATTAGTTAAACTCAATTTAACAAGGAAAATAATGTCTTAAAGGTTAATTCCATGATGTGTTGATGAGCAATGCTTAAAGTACTGCATATTCATTTATTTCATTATTTTAACACACAATATTCAACATTAAAATATATAAAATGCATTGTGTTATGATATTGTGAGAAGCGCAAGTTATATATTTCATGAACGTATTCAGGGCACATATGTAAATATATGTTGAGAAATCCTCTACATATATGTGCATGTATGTTTTGCATGAGTTTTCTGTGTGGGTGGACTCACACATATAAACAGACACACATCATCCAGTTATTATTATTATTTTTTTTAAACATTGCTCATCAGGAAATGGCAAGTAAGAATTGTTTCCTGTGCCTACAGTACAACAATTTAACTTAAACTTAGAATCCAATCTACAATAAGAATATGCGTTTTACTAACCATTATAAGCTACTATTACTCACCAATGAGCGATTGCCGGTGCACCTTTTAAATTTGAATTGGCCACTCATCTGTATTTTTCCTTACAATAATGTATTTATAATTTCAAATATGGATTTGTGTGTAATTCATTTAATATGGTAATATATATTACTTTGTAAAATGTAATCTTTGTTTTAGGGGGGCACAAAAGTCAGTGTAAGGGGGCATTAACCCCCCCCCCCACCACCACCACACACGCACACACCCATAGCGTGGCTTTGTATGAGTGGGGCTAATGACTTACCTTGATATTGAACCTCACTCTGTACCACTAGATGGCATATTTGGGTTGAGCATTGAAACTGACTTTGCTATGGTATTCACTTGTGAAACACTGTGTAGTCCACACCATTGTAAAACAGGTTGCAATGCAAAATGTTTGTCATAGAAATAAAGCATTTCGTGTTGGACAAATGCAAGTTAGTCTCTCCCTGTTTTGGCCCAATTGGGTCCAAGTGAATGCATTGCCCTGTTGATCACTGGTTCATTAGGGGACCTGGCTGAAATTGTTTTTGGATTATCTTTTCTGACAGGACTCCTACCTCGTGTCAAAACACTTGCCAAAAAACAGTTGTTTAAGTTTCAAGTGTTCAGTTTTAATACAGGTTTTGCCATGAGCCGACAAAATCCTTTACCAATTATGTAACAATTGTATTGCAGTTCTACCAATTCTGCCATGTGGTTGAGACATTTTGTCCTACAAGTACATTTCCTGCAAATCCACACATTTTGTCAGAACACCTTTTGCCATGTTAATATGATAACAATATGACAAAATTAATGGGGGCCCATTGGAAGGTGACCGGCATGCCCGGTCCACATTCAACCATGATTTCTACAACTTTAGATAGTTGGCTAGACAAGCTAACAATCTAAAAACTGTCTGCTGACATGGCTAATCAAATAACTATCAGTGATTGACATAACAACAGAACTTGCACTTGAGCTGTCACAATGCATTTCTACTTGGTACTCTCGCCAGCCTATTTTTAGAAGTTTATTCCTCTAGCACGTTGCGTAACCTCACTCTCTAGAATTTCTGATCTTTATTCCCCACGTTGCGTAACTCCCCGTCTCTCCCAGTGGTGCCCAGTTTCTTCCGTCAACACGACACACAGTAATGGCCCCAACAGCACGGACAATGGAGTGTTCTCAGACGCCCGCCGGAGAATGAGTCAAACCCCGGCTATTATCCACTGGGGTGGGGGGGTGGGACAAATGGCTCTCTATACCCTATGGAGACTCTGGGCCCAGGCCAACAGTGTTCAAATGTAGTGCATATAGAATAGGATGTCATTTGTAACTCAATCACAATCCGAATAGTCTTCCACACTGCCCGTCAAAAAGGCCGATTACACCCCCACGGCCAGCAATGTGCCAAGCAGACAGAGATCCTCTCTTTCTTTCATCAGGCCTATTGGTTGATAGAGGACGTAAAAAGCTCAAAATCCAATCCAATCTGTTCCTAGGATCTTCTGCAGTGTCATCTACTGTTTCAGTGTTAGTTTTAGAATTTGGATCCAGGTGTGTTTACACTGGATTAAATTGGATGTAACTATCTGACATCTACCCACCTAATGGCTCACCTGTCACACCAAGTTCAACAACCCTGAACCAAACTCTATCTTCAGGACAGAACTGTAGGGTTCTGTCCTGGGGTTCTGTCCTGAAGATAGAGTTTGGTTCAGGGTAAGATTCTTTAACGTGTGCCTGCTGATTGGTGCTTAAAACTTTGTTGACAGTCAATCATTGTTTTTGTTTTTTTCCCGATATTACAAATCACCTACCATCAGACTTGCTAGAGTATTCCAAACACTATTGATGTTTTTTTTTCTTCCTTGCATGTCTTTTGTGGTTTGTTGGTAGCCAGATAATTGGAGGCATGTACATGCTCTTAGCTTTATTTCACACCAAATTGAATGTGTTTACTACACATTTTGATGATCATGGCTCCTTTTTCATGGCCTCAATCAGAATGTGAGTGAGACAGACTGTGGTAGAGGGAAGTTCATTTATTTTGCCTAATGGACAATGCCCAACTATTTAATGAAGAGCTTAAACAACCTTTGTTCTGGAGAAAAAACAAATACAAAACAATAAATTGAGAAGCACTTGACATAAACTAGGTGCTTTGGTAATTTATGTTCGGATTAACTTCTGTGATGAGGTCAGAGGCAAAGATGACAAGCTTGTATCTTTGCTTTTTGACCTAGATGGCTACTTGTCCGGTTGTTCCTGATCCTTTCAACGTGTAATTTAGAATAAAGTGCACATGGTTTCCATGACAACATGAGGCAAAAAGAAAATGTAGCTAGCTGTTGTGGGTATATTATTGTGCACTGCTTTCTAGTGGATAATGTATTTTTCATTTTAATTACTTGTCAAACAGACGCTATAATGCCAAAAGCATTTGCAGTGGTCTTGGTCTGCTATATAGCACAAGCAATAGTTTTGTCCGGTCTGGTTTCCCAGTGACACAACTAGACTCATTCATACAGTAACTGGAAATATGTTTATTCAAATGTTAGTGTTTGATATGAGTTAACCTTCAGGAATTTGACTGTATACAAATAGTATGCTCATATTATTTCATTATATTCAGGCTTTTATGCCACTGTTAACTGGTTTGCATTGAGAATAGATGAAATAACTCTGGGGCTAATTAGATTAATATTTGGGCATGCAAAAACGTTTTTGTGCTGTTCTAGATAAGATTGAGAGGCATGTCTACTGAAAGTAGGTCATGCGAAGCTACTGACTTAAGTGAGTTTCCCCCTTAGGTAGCACTTCATTTGGAGAGTCCATCTAGAGATGTTCTACATCATTAAAATGTGACTTTAACACACTATATACCAGCCAACCCCAACGTCTGTCCGTTCACTGAAGTATTAGGCAACATTGTGAGAAAAAACCTGATCTAATAAATAATTTATTAATTGTATAAAATAAATGACTGATAACTGTACAGAGCAATAAACATCTATTGCTAGCATTTCGGTTAGTTGCCTTTGGCAAGAGCATGACCAGACTAATACTGTTTACAATGGTTTGTTTTGTGTTTGTTTAATGGTTTGTTGGTGTGTGTGTGGGTTTACTGGCACATTGTGTGTCCTTCGCTGTTGTGTGAGATTGCCCTTGGTTTTAGGCGCTCTACAAAGACAGATGGCTCCTCTGTAATGCATGCATACATCCAGACCGTTGAGAGCCATCACATACAGTAAGAATGATATGAAAAAGAGGAAATGCTATAGGCTATATACTTCACTGCTATGAATGCTTAGAGGCTGAATTTCTACCAAGCTGCAGATACGGCGTGTATTTTGGAGGATATGGACTGCTGAATCAGTCGGATTGAGACAGCATGACAGTGTCCCAAATTGCATCCTATTCTCGTTTTTGTGCACCATTTTCGCGAGGACCCATATTTTTCTGGTCAGAAGTAGTGTAATATGTAGGGAACAAGGCGCCATATAAGATGTGCCCCATGCCTTGCTGGGATATATTTACCCCCTAGAACACCATGTCACCCTCCTCAGCTCACTGAAAAACAAGTGTAAAAGGTACAGGTCTAAGTGATGTGCTGGTTACAGAGAGCAGGGGAAAGCGAGGGAGGGATTACGGAAATCAGTGCAAAAGTATGCTAGCAGATAGAGAGAGAGGCAAACAAAAAAGAGTGAGATGAAACAAAAGCGAGCAGAGGACTGAGCTAAAGGAGGGAGCAAGCGCTGAAGAACAAAAAATATGAAAATGTGAGTGAGTCGCTGAAGAGTGGAGCACAAGAGAACGAGGCAGTGAGAGAGCAGGCAAAAGGAGAGCAATAAAGGGCATTGAGACTGAGAGACCTGAAGAGGATGAAACATGTCTTAGGAAAGTACTCCTGCTTTTTGTGTGGAACGGAACTGAATCTCGGATTTGGCTTTTCTTCACGCACAACTGTGCTTTTCTGAGATGCATTTAGAGTGACTAGACTAGAGGGAGTACAGGACAGGAAATACCTGCTACTCCCTTCTCCCCATCTCTAGTTCTACTCCAAGCAGAGGACAGTGCATAAACAGTGTAGAACAACTAACCAAGGAATTTGGAGAAGCGGAATGTGGAGCAGGGAGGTAAATCCAACCATTTTGGTACTAAATGTGTATGTCGTTTGTTGAATTGAATCAGAATTGATTGCTTTTTAATGTTATGTGATGCTCGTGTGAGAGCGGTTAATGTTTCCTGTTATTGCGTGAATGGAAGTGAGTGTACGTGTGGATGTCATGCTGGTTGTGAACAGGTGTAGCTGTGGTTGTACATTGTGAAGCCCTGCTTTGTGTGTGTATGTGTGTGTCAGTCATGTGCATGTGTCTTGTACATGTAAGTCTGCAGACTGTGTGTGACAGCAGTGTACGGTCTACAGTGTCAGGGGACAGAGCACAGTGTGGAGTAGTGTCTACGTCTAACCTGTAGTGTCTACGTCTAACCTCTATGTCTAACCATACTGTATGAACTAAGAATGCCTTAGTCACTGGTCTTGTCCGAATGGTGATAGCAAGTGATAAACAGCTTGCAAAGTCGCAAGTCTGAGCAGTGGACCAAGGAATCTGATCAGGTTGGCTTTTACAGTAATTCCAAACAATAGCTTGTTCCAAAAACAGAAGATCAGAATTTCCCTGAAATGTAATAATCCTACCTCTACTGATCGTGTTTCAGTATTTCCAATGGGGCCCCAGTGTAATCTCATGCCTGTGTCTCCGCTTTCCTTTAGTATCCCTTCCAGCAACGACCCTACAGAGATTCAATAGTGCAATGACTGCATCCACAAAGGTGGTAAAGACCAAAACTGAACTGGTCAAAATATAAATGCAATAGGATGTAGAATACGGTCTGCCTACTCCAAAGCTGATGCAGTCATCGCCCTTATAGTCTCATACTCATGAAGCCATGGCATTTTACCTGATGCAGCCTACAATGATCCCCACTATACGTTTAGTTGAAGAGCTGCATTGCTGAGTTTGCTGTGCATTCGATTTTTCAGCCTCACACGTTGTACTGTAGCTCCCTGAACCTGTCTGAACATCTGCTGCAGTACATAAATCCCACTCACTCAGTGATCTGGTGTCGTTTCTTTGACTGTTAGTCTTGAATTCTCAGCGACCCATTTTTTTTCATGGCATCTTGGTTTGTTCCCCTGCTTGGAGGTTTATGTCTCCATACAGTATGGTCTCTCTTCTGCAGAGAGCTAAAGCCCCCTGTGGGTAAAGATGGTGGGTTGTCTGATGGCATGGATTTTGAGACCCATCATTCAGTACAAAAAGGTTGACAGAGAATCTCCTCACCTCCATTTTCTTTTTTCCCTTAACTCTCATGGAAGAAGCGAGAAGTAGATGACAAAGTTTTGCTTTGCTAATCGTGTCAGGTCTCAAACCACCAGCAATGATGAGGGAAACAAACTATTCCCTGGAGTGTGTGATTTTTATTTTTTTATTTCTCAACTATTCAAAGTTTTGTTGTAGTAATTAAAGAAAAATCTGTCTACAGCTTGAAAATTAATTGATAGCGTAAAGCAGAATAAGGTAATTAAGCCATGCATTAATTTGTGTTGTAATCCTTCATCCATTAGATAAACACAATTAATCACATAGGCCTACTGTTTTCCTCATGAAATTGGAGTAGAATCAGTCCGGGCTGTATGTGAGCTTAACAACATTAGTTTGAAAAATCCATTCTTTATTTTGTAGAGTGAGATCCAAAGTTGCATATCATTTCCAACCTTTGTAAGACAATTACAGCTATCCTACATAACGCCAAAAAAGCGTGCCTATCAAAGTCGTAACCTAAATACCAGCTGTGAAAAATCATGTCCTTTCTCTGATTCCATTGGTCTAGTCTAGAACACCAAGGCAATTTTTCTCCCAAAACACATGATGCAATTTATTTTGAAGCCGTGATTACGTTCAGCATGAACATAAATTGGTGCAATTACGTTAGTGCTATTGGTCCATGACTCACTATTACTTTGGGCCTTAACATTTTGCTATTATGTTGGTCCTTAACGTAATCGACTGAAAATGAGAAATGCCCTGTTACGAATAACATTCACGTTAACGGTTAAGGTTAATTTAGGGTCAGGGTTAGGTATACTGGGCTTAGGGTTAGGAATAATAGGGTTAGGTTACCGTTAAGGTTAGGCATCTCAGTACTGAGGTTAGGATGAAGGTTAAGGTTACAAATACAGAAAATGCCTGTCTAAACAACATGCACTGGGATATGCTGATATTGAAGCTTGAGAGCTTTGTTTTTGAAATACATCTGACGCTGTTGGGGGAAAGTTCTGCACTGTGCACCAATGAAAGTTTGTCTGCACATTAGGTCCGTAACGGTGTAGCTGAGTGTGCAGTCTGGGTGACTGCCTGCATGCAATACACATTAGGAACTTGAAAATTCCTTTAGACCTTACCCCTGCCCTAATTATGCCATAACACTGCTGTAGACACAGTCTTGACTAATGCTGGGATGTTACTAGAAAAAGAAATGTGTTACAAGTAAAAAATATTTGCTACACTTTATCAACTGTTTGTCACAGATTAGTTATGCTGCCCCTTTATTAAGGTTGGGTTGTTACCAAGGTAATTTACAAAATCTGACCCCTGTGCTAGGAGTTACAGTTTGAACTTTAACTTAAATCGATAAACAATCAAGCATATAAACAAAATGTTTATATCAAAGAAACACAAGAATAAAATCTCACTAGTAAATGTTCAGGTAAATAATTTTTTGCTACGCTTATTAAACAGTATTTTTCACATACCGGTAGCTACATTGTGCAATACCTGCAATGTTGTACTGCTGTTCAAAGTGGGATAAATATGAAACTGGATTTGTAGGTCAGCTATGAAACCATAAGACATGAATACTGTGAAAACTGCCATGGCAACATCTCTTTTTACCATACCTGACTACATTTCTTTCCCCAAAATGCCAGTAATATGCTTGCATTGTATATGTTATAACCCAACAACGTTGCGGGAGGCCTATACATACTTTATCAACATGAATCCACATTTGGCAGTTTGCAGGGATAATTATTTGCCCTAGTTGATGCTCACAAATCAGGAATTACAAAGTAGCCTACCTAATCTATATGTATTAAGAATGCGTTGTTCAGGTTATGGATCTATGGAGTATCTACTGTAGGCTGGCTGTACTTACTAACAAAGCTTCAACAGCTGAACCACTATATTCAGCTGGTACAGTATCTAATCATGGTGGCATTTAAGAATGCACCGATAAATGTCTACCGAAACATAACAAACAAATCGCCTCAATGAGCCCCTCTGTACACACCATGTCACATTGAGCGCGATATGACGGGCAGCATAAACGTCTCCCTCCACAGTTGAAGTGCAGTGGAATTCTTGTCCGATCTCCGTCTTTAACGTCCAGTCCTTTCAGGTATTCCTGGATAGCTGTTTACTGCAACGGCCTTGAACAAAGCAAACTTGTTGGTGACAGGCCATGTTGCTTCTGACAACAACTCTCGCTCACACCAAGCACATTCACGTAGACACCGCGTGCTTTAGGCTACCACTAGACAGCCCTGTCTGAAGGGCACCCCGGCAGGTGGTGAGCTAATTTATACAACCCACTTTTTCAAAGACGCACTTGAATCTACTGCACCCCAGCATGTCCTGAGATTTTCGATTGGATTTGGCTTGTTAAAATAGAGCCCTGGTGTGTGACTCGTGTTAAAAGATGCGACAGGAATCTAATGTAGCCTAATGTCAAAGATGTTTCGGCATACCTTCCCAGGTGGGAAGGGGTAGTAAAGGTTGTTGATAATATGTGACAAATCTTGATGTTTCATGTTTCTCCCCTCTGATGACGTATATTTGCTGCGGCTTAATGACATTGTTTTGAACAGCCTTAATGTTTGCACATTTGTGTATGTATGTGATGCTTTGTGAAAATGTAATCAAATCTCATTACTCTGACTGCTGATGTCGCCTGATGAACTTGCTTGGCAAAATGAGATGTAACAGCCCCGGTAATGTAATGTCTAATCAGGCACTACAATTACGGTTAGTTCCATTAGAAATCCTGACCTCTGAAGTTGGCCCTAGATCCAGGAGTAGATTTCTAGCCATAAGTTATTGCAGTTACATAGCTGAATGGCTGTTGATGTAAAGAAGGTCTATACAGAGAGATGTAGAGAGTTTTTGGGTGCAATACATCATGAAGCCGTGAGCATAGTCTTGTTAGTCTCTGTGGGACTGGTGGCCAGTTGCTGAGGGCTACAGCCTGTAGAAGAAACTGTTCAGTGTCACACGGCTCAAGAGCCCCATGAGGGATGCAACATGTCTAGCACTGCCTAGGAAGTAGAAAACCATTGTCAGTACAGATTTCCAAGTGTAAACCCTCTAGCAACCCACTCAGGCACTAGCTAAGGTTGACGGGTTAGTGAGCGTGCCCCAGAATGGCTTAGTACAGATGCTTATGAGAGGCTTGCCCTGATATTCAACTGTCCTGAGTCTGTTGGGGTTTGTTCCAGTTATGAATGGGCTGTAAATACAATTTGACATGACATAGTTGGGGAAGAGAGAAAGGTGGTACTGTATGAGTTAATATCTTCATTTACATTTAAATAATTTAGCAGGCACTCTTTTAGTAGAAATGTTTTTATACAGTATTACAATGAGCTATTCATTAAATGCTGTAGAATGTGTCACAATATTCATAGTGGCTGGTGAATTGTAATGCACTTTTCATTTATTTTCACAACAGCAACTTTGGCTACAATCATCCATTAGATCTGCACCCTAGTAGATAGGAATTTTTGGTATAATGTAACTTTAACCCCCTTGAAAGTGGCTACTGTCTCAGGGTTCCGGCCACTGGTTGTGTGTGCTGATATTTTTTAATTTCATGGCTAATAAAGGTATGATAGTGATTATAGTTATAGGTTAGAGTAGGCATGTATAGGCTGAAGATCCAGTGCTTGAACATACATGTGTGTTTGTTTGCATGATCTTTCCTTATAGCGCTCTACTTTTGATCAGGACCCATGGGGCTATGTCAGGAATAGGGTGGCATTTTGGAGAAATTCCCCCACTGGATTTATACTGCCTGAAGTGAAGTTCATATTTGGTAGTACTAATGGAAACGAGAGGGCTGGCATTAAATTGTGCTTTGTGTGCTGTATGTGTCATACAGTTCCCATTCTCTTGTGGGGTTTTTGAGGGTTTTAACTGGGGCAATGTCATCTCCACTTCAAACACTCCAAAACATGGTCAGTCAGCTGATTTAATAGCACAAAATATCAAGTGGATAGAATATGAAATGAAAATTACATTTGCACCAAATTAATTAAATGGTTCTTGCTGGTATATTGTTTGCCATTGAAAACTGTTGAGTGTTTAAAAGAGGAAAGCCAAAAAAAGAAGTATACTTTAAGTATATTATTTTGGAAAAAGTTGTACTTTAGTAGGCTACACTAAATAGAATTGAAATAGTATAGTATTCAAGCACTATTTAAATAGTGTTACGTATGCTAACATGATAAAATGGAACCACTGCATTCATATTTTAACATATATTATACATGATTACAATAACATTTGAGTACATTTAAAATGTACTCAATTTATTTGAAATATATTACAAATGGTCTTCTCTTTTCTTAAAGTAGCAAGTAGTATACAGACTGGTGAGAAATTATTTCAGATCAGGATGGCGAGAGGAAAAGGTCTGTGGCTGTGAAAGAAGTTTCATTATTGGGTCTCTTCTAGGATGACAGTGGCCCATCCACAGGACACGAGGGTTGACTGAATCTATTTGAGTATGAAAATTGTGTGACTCATATGTTATGGCCATTGCAGTGACCAGATCTCAACCCAACTGAACACCTATGGGAGATTTTGGTCCAACGTGTTAGACAGAGTTCTCCACCACAATCATCAAGACACTAAATGAGGGAATATATTTTGTGAGAACGGTGTTCCATTCCTCCAGTAGACTTCCAGAGACTAGTAGAATCTATGTCAAGGCACATTGAAACTGTTCTGGCAACTCGTGGCCCAACACCTTACCGAGACACTTCTGTTAGTTTTTCCTGCAATTTGTCACCTGTCTGTATGTTCAGTCTACTGTACCACTTTAAAGGGCACTGTACCTTAAACTCATTGGGCACTAGGTTGTAGGTACACTTAATGCAGTGCGTTGTGAGCGGAGAAGGCAAATGCTCCTCTAAGACAGACGGTCCCCACCACACATTCACACGGGAGGAACGTTGCGTAACATGCCAGCCAAGGGCCAGAGGTCCGCAGAAAGTGACTGAAGTAAAGCTTTAGACAGGAGGAATCCACATTGCCGTGGAGATGATCACTCCTATTGGCGTGAGTAACAGGGTCTCACTGCAAAGGATGTTGTGGGGACATTGATGCCGTTTTTTAGGGAATCATGTTTTTTTTTGTATATTACCTTAAAGATAAAAGATTGCAATTGTGCCTAGAGATTTAGGGAAAGTACACTTTGTTACTTTTAAATCATGCGTCACGATTTTGTGGTATCTGTGTAACTCAACACACAATGGGTAATGAGTTGCTTACTCATACAGTATGTCAGCGTGGTACAGTGTGCTTGAATTCACAGCCCAGAATAGTTTTAAGTCATAAAGTAAAATGCCATACGATGACAATTCCACTCATTGCAAGAGTACAGTGTGATGGGGATGGCATTCTAAAAATGATGTGTGGATGCGTATTAAATCAAATTAAATCAAATATAGTGCACATTTTTTTAAAGTGACCAAGAATGTCTGGACTCTCAATCAATAATGATGATCAGTCTTAGTGCTTGTTGGCTACTTGCCAAAAACAAACAAAGTGTCTAATCATTACAGCGCTGAAGTTCACAAGCAAATGTTATTCAATTAAAAATGTATTCCCTAGATTTGGTATGGCAATTTGGTATGGCAATGTCAGACAAAATGTTTATGAAATTGGTTTGAGTCACTGCTATTATTAAATAACATAGGTTAACAATCTTATCATGTCTTTTTTTTTTTGCAAGGCCTTGTGGTATTGAGAATCTTGTTATGTGACCCCTATCTGTGCCACATTGTTTGCCAAGTGATGTTAGGATGCTGAAAATGTTTTCAATTCCCAGAACTAAAGACCAAAGAAGTTCACTTTCACTACAACTTTGTTAAAATTAAATCATATCATTCTCAGTACAATTTCACAGGTCTAATGGAACTGTATTTGTGTAAAAATTGTTAATGTTTAATAATAATATTTTTAATTAAGGGAAAATATCAAATTTCCTGTGGGCTTTTCAAAGTGTTTGCCTTCACACAGTCAAACTGCAAAAATGGATTAAGGCTAGGCACTTCTCCCAGTGCTTGACTTCCTGGCTAATAGCGTTCCCATCTCAACCCGATTTTACCATTGGATTGGTGCAAGCAGTAGTCAAGCTGTAAGCTGTAAGCTGTCTGTTTTTGCGGGACCGCGTAAGTGCAGCCGGCCGAGAAGAGTGAATTTCTCTTAGTGAGTGAGTGAGTGAGTGAGTGAGTGCCTGCCTGCCTGCCTGACCGCCTGACCACCCCTTGTTAAATAGCGTAGTGGTTAGAGAAGTGGAACTGCGAACTATAGGTCCCACGTATGAATCTCCTCACAGTCAAAACAAATTATGCATTAGGATTTGTTCCGGATAGACAAAAACTTCACTGGCTATAACCTTCAGTATCTACGTTATAGTAAGCCTAAAATAAAACTGTTTACGGATATATTGCAACTGTTTATGGTGGATTTTCGAAGTACGAATCCGTGCATGGTTTTTGGGTCAGGATAAACAAAAACTTAGCTGGCTACAACATTCAGAAGTTACGTTATATTAAGCCTAAACTAAAACTGTTTACAGTTATACGTATTGCGACTATTTCTGGTGGATTTTCGAAGTACGCATCCATGAATGCTTTTGGGGGTAATATAGGATAGATCAAAACCCCTTGGTCAGTAAAAGAGTAGGGGTTTCCACGACACTCTAGTTTTTTTCACTTGATAGTTATTATATCAACTATATCAATAGTATTGTATCAATGTCATTCACGAATGAAAGAAAAACAAATGTTTTTCTGCCATGAAATGAAATAGCTTTGGCAGGGAGAAGTTCATCTTCAGTCTCGCTAGCAATTGCTCAATTTTTATGACCTTAACAAGTAGTAAGGAGATACTAGTAAGCCTATTACTGGCTAATAAGCTGTTAAAACGCCCAGAGGCAAAAGCCATAAAGTTCACGGATGCTATTTATGGTGGAGGTAAACTGGTTAAAGACGCAGCCTCTCCGCAGACCCGCATTCGAATACTGTGAGGGCATCAACATTTATCGCTTTTAATTGCAGGCTGGCTGAACTAGGCTTGCCTGGTTCCTTTTCTGGTTTATCTTTCCTATGGCAGAGTCAGATTGGCTTTCTGCATTCATTATAATGTGATATAACTGCATTGTTTTTAGCTATTTTGAGAATTGTGTTTTACTTGTCAAATTCACTTATTTCATTTGTTTTGCCCATTCGTTTTGAAATGCAAGATGACACTCAATCTCCTTGTATGTTATTGTCTTTGATAGACTTTTATTAACGGTGGGGATCAGAGTAAGACAGGTGAAGACACTAAAGTGGAGACAGGTATTGATCCCTGGTGTCATTGAGGAGCCTGTTCATGTGAATGGGACAGGGAGCTTTACCCCGGGACCACCCCTGCCTGCCTCCCTGCCTGCCTCCCTGCCTGTCTGCTTTATATTGCTAAATGCAAATAAAACAAAGTATATGATACTAGATCCCAAAACATAGATTAGGATTATCTCAGTATTACTACCTCGGAAGGTACTCTTATAGAACGAGTTCCATTCCACAAATACTCTGTAATTTGGTTAGTTAAGAAGCTTTCTTTTAAAGCAAATATTTTGGAACTGGTTAAGAAATTAAAGGTTTAAATTTGTATTTTTGCCAGACCACATAAGCGGAGCCGACCTAGCAGAGCGAATGTCTCTTATTTACTGACTGACTGACTGACTACTCCTTGTTAAATAGCGTAGTGGTTAGAGACGCGGGCTCCGGATCGACTCCCGTAACAGTCAAAATGCATTTTGCCTGAGGTTCACCCTTACAAAAAAAAAGTTAAAGTAAACTACAAGTACACTAAAAATTGGATAATACACTTTTAGTTTACTTTTGATATACTCTCACGAAGTATGCCTAGAAAATAGTTTACTTTTGATATACTTTCAAGAAGTACACTAAGAAAATTGTTTACTTATTTAACACTTTGAACTTAAGTATGCTACCAAATAGAAAAAATAGTATACATTTATACTGGAGTAGGATGTAAGTTCACTTCCATTATACAACCAAAACAGTTGAAATACTTGCAGTACACTATGAAACAGTACACTATGATCCCTTAAAACATCATTAATATTGCCTTAAACAACCCCGGAAATCATACAAAATACCTTAATATGAATTAATGGGTCCTTAATTAAGAAAATTAAATCCCTTAAATTATCCATTAATTTCAAAAGTCTAATTTGGACAACTGAAAAATGCCTTAATTTTGGTTTTAAGGTGGAACCGTTAATAGTCAATGTAATTAAATTTTAAGGGATGCATTCAGTTTACCCAATAATTGTAACTTAAATTATCCATTAATTTCAAAAGTCTAATTTGTACCACTGAAAAATGCCTTAATTTTGGTTTCAAACTGGAACCCTTAAAAGTCAATATTAGGACATTTTAAGGGATTAATTGAGTTTACACAGTAATCGTAAATTAAAATCTCCATTAATTTCCAAATTCTTATTTAGACCATTGAAAATTGCCTTAATTTTGGTTTTAGGGAGTTGTTGTCGTCTCGTGTCCGTACTAACCTTCAGCAGATCACAGGCAGCGTGCGTCCTTCGCATCTAGTCGTAAGCGTAGTAAGCCCATCACTAGCTAAATAGTTAGTTAACCGTTGTCTATCGTTTTTAATTTTAATTAAGGTATTCGGAAATGTAGTATATAGAGGAGTTGTATTTACATATTCCCGAAGAAAACAAATGTATCAACATTTTCAGACGTAACGGCTGGGCTTCTGTGACGGTAAGTGAAGCTACACACAGTAACATAATAATGGCTAACTATTGTTGTAGCTAGTTAGCAATGATGCTTTTGGGTACCTAGCTGACTAGCCCAGTATGAAGCTGGCTAGCAAACTCAATATATTCAGTCTATATAGCTGGTAAAAGCAGGTAACTAATGATAATGATATACCCACTGATGATGATGTTATATCTAGCTACCTAGGGTCAATGTCAATATGGCCAGACTATTCTTACATGCAAGTGTGTAGTAGCTATCGGTACCACAACATGCTGTACATTTTCATAGCTGCCAGGTCTGACTTACAAGTTGAAGCCTGAAGATGAAAATTGAGAAAAAATAAATTGTTTCTAAAAGTGTGTAGGTGGCTGTTAGCTGGTGCTTGATCATTGGTTATTAAAATAAAAATTGATATTACAGAACAGGTAAAGGGATTACGGATGGATCAGAAGACTATGTAGTATGGTGATGGTGGAATGATTTGTTGCACTCCTTATAGTTTGCGGTTTCCAGGAATGATTGCTAATCAGTACAAATCCAAACACTGACTACATGAGATTCTCCTAAGACGTGAACGCCTTCAAGGACAACTACTTCTGGCATTTCTAGTAAGTTTTATGATTTTTTTACATTATTATAATATTATTATTGTGAAATGATTCAAGTATATGGTTTTTGTACGTGCCACTAAGGACCACCCTAATATACACACATAAGACACAAACAGGTGTGAATGATTATCAACGAAAACTGAGTCCAGGTGCACCTAACCACAAACATAGGGTCCAGACAGACGACAAAACAAGGACTGGAATTTGGGGGCGTTACAGTAGGGCTATTTGATAAGGAAATGTACAGTGAGCTATTTTCTGTAAGGCTTACAATGTGGCTTTAGTGGATTTTATCTATTATTTCAATAATCCATGAATGAAAATGCCTTAGGTTATATTTTGAGAGTGATTGTATTGCCTATCAAATTTGTACATCTAGAGTCATTGTTTTTTAATCCGGTTTAGAAAGGAAAGATGACATAAGAGGGATGAGGAGGAATTCGATGAAGATGGAAACTGCAATGAAAAGAGGAGTACAAGAGAGAAAGTAAGAAGAGTGAGACAGGAAGCGATATCTAAAGAAGAGAGCATTGCAGAAGATCCAGGCACGTAATCCATTACAAACGATACATTAACACTTTAATTACAATTAATACACCTTAATTAACCTTGAAAAGCCATTGTACCACACCTTCATTTTATCAATATTAACGGGTGAATTAAGTACATTTTAAGGTGAAAATTAAGGGGTTCATCTTGTATATTCTAAGTATTCATGTCAAGGAAATTCTATTATGCACTGCATATTGAATATGTTTTTTTTTACTGAACCTGTAACCTTAATTACTGCCAAAACATCATGAAGCCATATACTCTTATCCTATTAAATAATTATCAATTGGAGTATTAATGAAAATGTCTATATATCAATTCAGCTACAGCATGTATTGTGTGAATGGAACATAGAGAAAAGTCAGATGAAGCTTCATGAAGTAACATTAATGGCGAAATGTTGTTGTAGCTAGCTAGCTAGCTAGCAATGATGCTTTTGGGTACCTAGCTGACATAACATTTCATTGAAAAATTAAACTGTTTCACTATAAATGTGTCTGAGTCACATTTTGTGTCTTGCGTCTCCGATTTCTTTTGGTAATTTGAGTTTCTACCATGGCTAGACAATTAAATTCATAAGTAATTCTTTTATTTTAAAGATGTTAAAAACACTTGGAGACTGTAGTATATTTCTTTTAAAGTGGAATTCATACCTGACAGTTGACCTTATTTTAGTAAGTCTTAGTAAATGTGAAGTGTATTGCAGAGATATTTTAAAAGTAAACTTCTTGAAGTAGTTAAAAGTACACTTCAAATTATTCAAAAGTATACTTTTAAGTACTTCAAGACGTCTACTTCATAAATTGAAAGTGCATTACACAGATACTTTGCAGCATTCAAAAATATACTTTTAAGTACTTCAAGAAGTCTACTTCATAAATTAAAGTTTACTACACAGAAACTTTAAAGTATTCAAAAGTGTACTTTAAATGAACTTTAAAGTGTACTAAATAAACTAAAATGTGGGCCAATTTAGTCTACTTAGTGCAAAAATAGTATATAAATAAGTACATGTCTAGTATACTTGAAGTACCTTCTAAATAGTGTACTTTGTATACTGAAGTATACTTACAAAAATATACTTAGAGTATACTATTTTTTTGTAAGGGCAGGACAGACAATAACTTCGCTGGCTACAACCCTACATAGCTACGTAATAGGAAGCCTAGAATAAAACAGTTCTGGTGGATATTTCGGATTTGTTCAGGATAGACAAACACTTTGCTGGCTACACGATTCTCTCGCCTTTTCACTTGACAAAAAAGTCAGTTGATGTCAGCTATATTGATGGATACTGTATCAATGACATTCACGAATGGCTAATTAACTGTTAAAACGGCCAGTGGCAAAAGAGGATTTGTTCAGGATAGACAAAAACTTTGCTGGCTACAACCTTCAGTAGTTACGTTATAGGAAGCCTAAAATAAAACTGTTTATTGTTATATTGCGACTATTTCTGTTGGATTTTCGAAGTATGCAGTAAGATTTGTTCAGGATAGACAAAAATTTGTTCAGGATAGACAAAACTGCTCGCTACAATACACGATTCTCTCGTCTTTTCACTTGACGAAAAAGTCAGTTATCATTACCTATATTGATAGTTATTGTATCAGTGTCATTCCTGAATGGCTAATAAGCTGTTATAACGGCCAGTGACAAAAGCCATACAGTTCATAGATGCTATTTGTTGTGGGGGTGAACTTAATAAGAAACGTTAGTCAGTTTAATATAATGCTTAATGGTGTCTAGAGAAATATTCAAAATTTGCATCATGTTAATGCGTGACCTAATCTCGTGACCTAATGCATCGTGACCTAATGCATCATGTTACCTAAATGACCTAAATGAACTAATGTCGAGACGCTATACTGACACTTGATAAGCGTGTAGTTCCATGGTGTAGTGGCTAAAGACATCTCATGTGGGCGACCCCGGTTCGAATCCAGTCCGGGCAACAACATTCATCACTTTCAATTGCGGGCCGGCTGAACTAGGCTTGCCTGGTTCCTTTTCTGATTCAAGGGACCAAAAGTAATTGGAAATTTGACTCAAAAGCTGTTTCATGGAGAGGGGTGGGCTATTCCTTCGTTATTTCTTCAATTAAGCAGGTAAAAGTTCTGGAGTTGATTCCAGGTATGGCATTCGCATTTAAGATGTTGCTGTGAACCCACAACATGTGGTCAAAGGAGCTCTCAATGCAAGTGAAACAGGCCATCCTTAGGCTGCAAAAAGAGATAGCAGGAACATTAGGAGTGGCCAAATCAACAGTTTGGTACATTCTGAGAAAAAAAAATACACACTGGTGAGCTCTGCAGCACAAAACAGCCTGGACATCCATGGAAGACAACAGTGGTGGATGATCATAGGATACTTTCCATGGTAAAGAAAAAACCCTTCACAACATCCAGCCCAGTGAAGAACACTCCAGGTGGTAGGCATATCATAATCCAAGTCTACCATAAAGAGAACACTTCACGAGAGCAAACACAGAGGGTTCACCACAAGGTGCAAACCATTCATAAGCTTCAGGAATAGAAAGGCCAGATTCGACTTTGCCAAAAAACATCTAAAAAAGCCAGCACTGTTCTGGAACAGCATTCTTTGGACAGATTAAACTAAGATCAACCCCTTACCAGAATGATGGGAAGAAAAAAGTATGAAGAAGGCTTGGCACGGCTCATGATCCGAAGCATACCACATCATCTGTAAAACACAGTGGAGTCAGTGTGATGGCATGGGCATGCATGGCTTCCAGTGGCACTGGGTCAGTAGTGATTATTGATTATGTGAAAGAAGACAAAATCACCCAGATGAATTCTGAATTCAGTGACTCAAAACATACTGCGAAAGCAACCCAGGAGTTTAAGGCAAAGAAGTGGAATATTCTGCAATGGCCGAGTCAATCGCCTGATCTCAACCCGATCGAGCATGCATTTCACTTGCTGAAGACAAAACTTAAGGCAGAAAGACCCACGAACAAACAACAACTGAAGACAGCTGCAGTAAAGGCCGGGCAAAGCATCACAAAGGAGGAAACCCAGCGTTTGGTGATGTCCATGCATTCCAGACATCAAGCAGTCATTGCCTACAAAGGATTCTTGACAAAGTATTAAAAATGAACATTTTATTTGATTGTGTTAATTTGTCCAATTATATTTGAGCCCCTGAAATAAGGGGACTGTGTATGAAAATGGTTGCAATTCCTAAACGTTTCATATAATATTTTTGTTCAACCGCTTGAATTAAAGCTGAAAGTCTGCACTTCACTTGCATCTCGGTTGTTTCATTTCAAATCCATTGTGGTGGCATACAGAGCCAAAATTATGAAAATTGTGTCAGTGTCCAAATATTTCCGGGCCTAACTGTATGTGACTTAGTCTGTTGAAGCAATCCATGTTATGAATGAAGTAATGTACCTTATACTGCTTGCCAGAGTGTATATTCAGTCATTATTTGTCTTATTAGGTTTGTGATGCTGGAGTTTTTGGATAATCATATCTGATAGTTTTAAAACAAGATATCTTCCCACAGATGTTATGTTGTTTTTTAGAGATGCATTTCTATTCTGACACGTGGGGCAAACTTCTCTCCACAGAAAGTGATATGCCATGCATGAAAGCTCTCTGTCAATAACAGAATTCAAAGAAGATAACAAAATGATGAAGACAGAAAACAGAACAGAAGGTGATGCTGGTCAACTGAGCTACAGGATACCATGCATGAAAGGTTCTCTATCAATCTTGTGTGGAAAAACATACAAAAGGAGACCAAAAAACTATGGAATGATAATGCGATAGAAAGAACTGAACGTAATGAATCATTGAGCACAATGCCGAGTACATGGATTCTTAATGTTGCTAGATCGAATCCCCAAGCTGACAAGGTGAAAAATCTGTTTCTGTTCATAGGCTACTACTGTACCTGGTTTAAATGAGGGTACAAGAAAGGTATTGAGTAATATGCTGAATGGGTCAGCTTTGACCAGCTTTATCTGCTGAAGCTTTGATCGGAAACCCCTGGAGGATTAAGCTGGTCACAAACGGAGGCCTCTACTACCACACTGCTTTAGGGCCCAAGCCATGCTAGTGTAGAGTGAATGTTGTCACTAAAGGCTTAATTCTTTGACCATCATCTAAAATAGCTGCTTTCTAGAGTGTTGTGTGATCTACATTGTATTCAAAGCTTAAGTCCTAATATTTTGACTAAAACCTTATTTTAGAGAGACACATGCCACCACTATGAACTGTTTTGTTTATCCGACTGTAATGTAGAGATCTATTTGGGTGGTCATGTGAAGGCCATAGTCCATCATGACGGGGAAAACACAGTCCTTGGATAGGGATAGACTTTAAGCAGGCAGAGTTGTCAGCATCATTCATTTGGATGAGACCGTGACAGAGATAGCGGTGGTGGGGGATGCAATGGCAATGTCAGCCAGTCCCAAGATGCCTTCTTATAAACTCCACCCTGGTCCCCCTTTAGTGTGCTGTATTAGGTCATGTCGCAAATACAATAACCTTATATTGTGAACAATACAATTAACAGATAGCTAAAGGTCTTAAGATTGAAGTTTTCAAAGTAATTTAGTATTCCATTATTCCAACATGAATTTGAAAAACTGCTACTATGTAGAACAATGCAATTCACAATGTGACTGAAATAAAATAAACGCATTCTAATTATTATTTTTGTCTCAACTTCCTGAGACATATGTGGACATTTTAGGCTTCCTACACCCAAGCTCAGGTCTTAAGCGGTTAAGGACAGTTTTTGGTTATTTACTTGCCTGCATTGTTGCAATGCCTGCATTGTTGCTATTTGTTTGACACCGACACATGTTGCTGATAACCCCCGCGTCTGAATGCATTCTACAACTTTCACAATACTTGCATGTTTTGTGGTGACAGAGGAGGGAGCTTAGACCTGTCACCTGAAATATTTTGAAGATAGCTGTTTTCAGCTAGTAGACCTATTAAAAGTTATTTATTTCATAGACAGTATTAAATTATTGGGGCATGTATGTAGATTTATATTCTTTAAAAATCAGTGGGAGAATATCAATATTTGGTTTGCAAGGACAGATTTTCAGATGTCACAGCTTATTTTGTATTTACTTTTCTTCAGTTAAAGAGGAAACATTGTTTGTCACATTAAAATATAATTTTAAAACAATAAGCCATAAAACAAACGCCTGCCTCGCTGCGATGATACACGATACATTGGAAGGCAGAGGAGAATTGATGTTGGTGATTAGAAAAATGTATTTGATAGAATGTAACAAATGATTTCATGATCTCCACCTGCAATGATGAAGCTGTAATAAAAACAGTTAATCTACCTTATTATTATGTTGACCGGGTAGGTTATGTCAAATGGGGAATTTGGCCTGTTGCCCTGCTCTTGGCTCACTGTGCTGCACTACTGTGTGCTGCCGGTGGTGTGAGTCAGTTTCCAATATGCTAATCTAGGAGCAGATCTACCTTAACCCCCAGAGCGCGACAACATATAACTGATTCAGGAGACTAAGAGGGATGAGAGAAAGTATTGCATTCGTGCTCTTACCAACATTTCCTAGTACAGTTCATTAGATGCAGCTATCTTTTGTAATGCAGAATTTGTATGTAGTCTGACATTGACGTTGAAGACAATTCAAACAACGTCCTAAATAACATATGTATATATATATGTATATATATATATAGGTTACGTATATATACGTAATCTGTCATTGGGCTTTTCCCCAGGTGTTCCAGGGCGTTGCAAGTTGAACATAACTGGCATGATCTGTAAAAAACAGATACAAATTAGATGTCTTCAGGCCTAGCAGACTGTATGTCATCTTATTCTGACTTCTGTGGAAATATGTTGGGATTTCTGAAGGTTTTTATCATGTAAAGATGTCATTGATCTCCTGAAAATGTCAGGATCTCCCACCCTGGACCAGTGGGGACTCAGATCCGACTTAGATCTGTGTTCCAAACTACACCCTCTTCCCTACTTTTGACCAAGGCCCATATGAAATAGAGTGCCATTTGGACTACAAGCAGTCATTGTGCCTCCCATCACAGGGGAATGAACATTAAGAAACCATTTTCTGTACATTGTAGTCAGTTAGCAGACACTTATTCGTAGTGACTTACAGTTTTTATTATTTTTGCACAGACCCCCTGTGGGAATCCAACCCACAACCCTGGTGTATAATTTGCAATGGTCTACTGACTGAGCTACACAAAACCAACCAGAATGCAAGTCCCATGCTCTGTGTATGTGTGTGTCCCTGTGTCTATGTGTTTTGGTTCATGCATGTGTGCATTTCTGCATTGCCTGTCTTTACCTAGAGTATCTCTGTGTATAACTATGAGTTGGAGCTGTGAATAATTTCATGCATGCAACTACACCACACTTAATTTAGCTTACTGTAGTAAACCTAATCTGACTTTCAGGCCATTCATGTGTTACCAGGGACTAGAGCCAGAGGGCGCTGAAGAGTACTCATCTAAATGGGCTAAGGACACCCAGTGACAGCTGGATCTGAAAAGTGCATGGTTCAATAGAGCATGTTTCCAGGACGAGTAATGGCACCAGAAGATGCAATAGTGCATTTATACAGAACCATCCAGTTGGAAGAGCAGGAGTAACGTTAAACATCCACATCTGCTACCTCATGGAATACAGTACGCAAGGAGAGTAAACAACGTCCTCATGCCAACTGTCAGATGTCTCTGACTCTGATATTAAAAGTCAAGCAGTCCACTCGTTCTAGTCGAATTGGAGAGGAAAGGACAGCCAGGCTGGAAAGGGCAGGTCATGACTTCCCTGAAGCTCTGAGGAACTGCCCTGATCTACCACAATATAAAAGGTGTAATCACAAGCCTTGACCAAGTCCTGAATCCTTCAACTCCCTAATATTCTGGACTAAGCACCTAAACCACTGCACTCCACAAAGTATCCTGGAAAACATCCATTCCTACACTATCAGCCTGCCTGGATGCACGAAACCCCTTGTCTGTCTTTGTGTCTATATGAGCCAGTTGTTGGTGGGACAGAAGATCATGACTGAGACCCTTCGGCTCCCCTCCTTCCAGGTACAAGCCCCGGGGGACTGGGAGCCCCAGGATGGCGACCCAGGATCGGGTGGACCCGCCGGGATAGAGAAAGTCGAGGTGAGCTCCGGGGCCGGTGACCCGTCAGCCCTCTCCAGTTCTGCCACTCCGTCCCTCCGGCGCAAGCGCTTCAAGATGCGCCGCATGAAGAATGTGCAAAGCGAGAGCGGCATGACCCCTGCCGAGTCTGCGCCGGTTGCGGCGGCAAGGTCAGAGGTCATGAGTAAAGGCCAGGGTTCGCACTCTTTCTCAGGGGCCATGGAGTGCCTGCAGCTTCCATCCATTGAGATCACACCGTCCAGTGACGAGGACACTGCAGTCAACTGGTCCCGCTGCTCCACTCCCAGTGCTTCGCCGCGGCGTAAGCGCTTCCTGCTGCGCCGCTGGCTAAATGTGCGTGAGAAGAAGGAGCCCAGCAGTGATAGCAGGTCTGTATAGAAGCTTGGCGTGACGTTCCCCCTAGGCTCAGACCTAGGATCATTTCCCACCTTCATTGTCTTACGTCAGATGCCACCGCTCCCTCGCAGCACGTCCCTCCGTTCGATGTTGTAGGACTTTTAACTGTGTTGAAATTTGGAAAATTATGCATTCACCATTCAAAAAGTGGAGATGTAGTCCCTAATGTACAACATCACTGCTCTTATTGCTACTCTATAAATATATTTAAGAGCAAATAACATGATTACACATGTAGTGACTGATTTTATAATTGGCAATTGTAAAATAAAAGCGCTGCTTTCTTGGGGAAGAAAATCTGTTTGTAGATCATGCCTGCTTGTGCAGGTGGATTCAAAAGACAACTAACGATATTATTGTTATAAAGACGCGTAGTGGAGAAGGTTAATACTCTTATGAAATGAGCTAGTTGCTGCAGCAGCTCTCTACTTTCGAGCTATCCCGTTATTGTTTGTGGGTACGAGACAGATCAGTGCAGGTCCAATCATCAAGCTATCTGACCTAAGACAATGCTTACCCAGTGTCAACCTAAAAAGTCCAGTACACTCAATGTGATTGTCTTTTGTTTTCTGTACATGTACACACTATTAGAAATAATAGAATAATACCGTACATTTTTAAAAATGATGATAGTGGCCTTTTTGCCACTAACAAAGACTGCCTGACATATCTGCCTGCTTTGGTGATATGGAGTTTTGTCTGTTGTCTAATGCAGTGGCGAACCGTGACTATTGGAGCTAGGCCCTTAGTTGCGGAAAAAGATCTGACGTCATACATATATAGATAGAGAACTCGGATGCCTGTGTGTACAGAGCATGACTTGAGGCCTTTCTTTTGCAGACCTACGGTATGTAGGAGAAGCAATTCTTTGATGATAGAGTCAAATGGTCCTAAGCCACGCCTCGGCTGTGGCTGGCAGAAGCAGCAAACGTAGGCTACACAACGGTTACAAACATCGATACAGTAGCAGGAACCACCTTAGAAGGAAATACCAGCAAAGAAACATTTGCCAAAACAGTCGCTCAAGCAGTGGCGGAATAAATTCAACCATACAACTCACATTGTTTCAGGACCACGGACAGTAAATGCTGTCAGAGAGGAAAAAGTTGTGCTGTAAAAAAGTTGTGCTTCGAAAAAGTTGTGCTTCGATTGTCTATCTAGGATGCAACAATAAAAACATGCACCTCAACACGAAACGGCATGTACCCAGTACTTCCTATTGCAACGTCATTACCTTTGTTTTTAACACACAACCAGTGATCTAAAGTTGAAATATTTTACACATTGTATTCAAAAAGATATGAACGAGATGGCAACAAAAACCAAGGTAGAGATGAAAACAAAAAGTCCACTCACTATTACAATTTTTATTTATAAAAGTGCATTCTCCTGTACTTCTTTTTGAAATTGGCAATGGCAGGTTCATATAGGTTGTCTTTTGATTTTAAATCCGAAATAAGTTATTTTTCTATTGAGATCAAAGCCAGGGCTGACAGCCGGGCCATCGCCATTGTTACATACTCACTGCAAAAAGCTAGCCAGCCAGCTAGGCTCAAGCGTGAGAAAACAAGATAAGGCTCACTATTGGCTCTGAATCAGTGACATATACTTAGGCCTTCTACAGGGCCTTGAGGAATCATACAGTTGTCCTACCTATTACAAGACAATTTGTGACTGGTTGATTCTACTGTCATTTCAAAATGCTGCTCCAATTGAAGTCAATGTGAATGACGTTGGCTGGTGCATTCTGTTCAAAGCTTGAGGGCCTAGCCAATGAGGATTGAGCCCAGCTAGATTATTTCTCTCTGAAGGCATAGAGGGCCCTGATGGTTCCCCACTGGCCTAATGGAACTCAGACTGTGGGCGATGCTGTCATTGGCAGGCAGTCAAAAAGTCTGATCTGATGAAGTGAATGTTCTTCAAATCCTTTCAGATTTATTTATAACAGGTCCCAATTTATTTTTTAAGCATGACTTTGATATTTAGTTGTTTTTGCTCTTAACTGTCCTATTCAGTTTCAGAAGTGACTGATAATGCACTTTGTGTAAACTGGTGCTCTACCATAGCTTGCATAAAGAATTTGGTGGGTGCTGTCAAATTTATATTTTAGCTGAATTTTCACCTAAAAAAAAGGGTGAAATACACATACAAGGAATAGCCTAAATGTAGACTAATTTTGCTGGTGGGCAATGGGGAGATTCACAAGCTTTTTATTTCTATTCCATTGTTCCATTAACCTCTTTAACGCATCTATTGTCTGTCTGGTAAATAGACTAACATTTATTGTCTGCCTGGAATAATATGAACAGAAAGTTTCAAACCTCTCCTCGACTACCTGATCAGAACAAAATAGTTTTAGAAATAGCTCATTGCTGAGAAGCTGTATGATTCTTCTGTATTATTTTAATTAGTGCTGTGAGTGAGTAAAATAATTAACTCTGATTAATTGCGTAATCTTTCGTAGTTTATTGCAAGTAATCTCAATTTTAGAATGTTTTTATTTGGCCCTAAATAAAAAGTTATGTTTAAAGAATTATGTTAAATAAGTGCAGGAGCTGCCTCTTTCCAAGTTGTATCTTAGAGTTTCCCAATCTAGGATGCAATATTATTATCTTTTATGTGTTGGGGTATTATTAGTAATAACATTTGTCAATGTTATTAATATTATTGGCCCTGTCTTTTATTTAAGGATAGTGATCATATGAAGCCATTTATTATCACATAGTTGTTTGGCTCCTTTCTATATAATAATGATAACAGAAATCACCCAAATGGCCCTGATCAAAAGTGTACATACCCTTGAATGTTTGGCCTTGTTACAGACACACAAGGTGACACACATAGGTGAAAATGGCAATTAAAGGTGAATTTCCCACACCTGTGGCTTTTTAAATTGCAATTAGTGTCTGTGTATAAATAGTCAATGAGTTTGTTAGCTCTCACGTGGATGCACTGAGCAGGCTAGATACTGAGCCATGGGGAGCAGAAAAGAACTGCCAAAATACCTGCGTTACAAGGTAATGGAACTTTATAAAGATGGAAAAGGATATAAAAAGATATCCAAATCTTTGCAAATGCCAATTGGTGCTGTTCAATCACTTATTAAGAAGTGGAAAATTTGGGGATCTCTTGATACCAAGCCAATGTCAGGTAGACCAAGAAAGATGCCAAGATGAATGGGCAGCTATACCACCTGCAAGAATTCAGGGCCTCATAGACAACTATTACAAAAGACTGCACGCTGTCATTGACGCTAAAAGGGGCAATACACAGTATTAAGTACTAACGGTATACAGACTTTTGAACAGGGGTCAGTTCATTTTTTTCTTTGTTGCCATGTTTTGTTTTATGATTGTGCCATTCTGCTATGACCTACAGTTGAATGTGAATCCCATAAGAAATAAAAGATGTGTTTTGCCTGCTCACTCATGTTTTCTTTATAAATGGTACATATATTAGCAATTCTCCAAGGGTATACAAACTTTTGAGCACAACTGTATGTTTGCATGAGCATACTGTTGCAAATTAAATGGATAAAAGAAGCAGAACCTAAGTTAAGAACATGGCTAACATCTATTGTCTTTGGAACATCATTAATAATGGTTTAACATCATTAATTATGATTAATAATGGTTTTGGAACTAAACCAATGCAGGTAAGTGGGGTGTTGAACAAAATGTCCTACTGTCGGTTGTCGTGGGAACCGATGTACTGTAGCCAAAGGTCCAGCTGTGGCTCAAAACACGTACAGGACTCTGGGCCTTTGACCTGTAAAGCCTTATCTAATATAGGGAGTAATTTTGGACTGAACCATGTTCCAGGTGATAGTACTCAGAGTTGACATGGCTTTCTGAAATGTTTAGAACCAACACAGCTTTCTGAAGATCTGGTCTATGTCCCAAATTCTATCATACTCCCTACATAGTACAATACATTAATTTTTTATTTTAATTGTTATTTAAACAGAGAAAAATAGTGCACTTATTTTCAGGGCCCTGAAAACAAGTGCACTGTAGGGAGAAAGGTGCCATTTGGGGCATGGGCTTGCTTGGCTAATTATAAAAGAGTACTGCTGTGTACGTTGGCCAGCCAGCCTTTAGTTTGTGGTGCTCTGACACATGAATGGAAGATGGTTTCTGCACCCACGCCTCCTTGTTGTCATGGCAAAGCCTTGCCAAGATGGCTATGGCAGAAACAGACTGGAGGCCAGGATGCTCTGAGGGATTAGTTGCTATGAGATGCTGCATTTTTTCCCTTACTTTTGTGTATGTGGTAGTGTGTTGGTTAAATGTAATGAGGCCTGTCTGACCAATTGAGATTGTAATGATTTTTGTCTTGTAGCTGCAACTTAATGGAAAACATCCCCACTGTTTTAGCCTAAATGCCAGTAGGACACTTAAACAGAATAACTACGGAGAACATTAAACATTATGTGATTGCTGTCACCATGGGAAATATGTTTTGATATTTGTTGCATTCTGGAATCCAGGGCAAGCAGCCAGTGTAGAAATCATTGTAGTTTCCAGGTTGCTAAAAATCGAAAGGTTTCCTTGACTTTCACTGACACCTCTTTGGTCTTCATGCTGACAGACACAGATAGCAGACTCCAGAGGCAAATGTAAACCCTTTCATTAAGACTAGACATTGACAGCTCTGATATTGTTGCACAAAAATTGTGACACAATACACCTGACTAACCAGAAACACCTGTCAAGCCAATTGTTCCACTATATTTACTGCCCTACAACAGGGGATGTGTGTATTTACAGTGTTGTTGTTACTAAATGGTGAAACAAACATCTCCACAAATACCCTAAAATGAAAGTTGATATTCTATCATTACTTAAAGCTCACAGTTCTTGTTTGAGCTACAAGTCAAGGTTTTGGAGTATCGAACCAAAGAAGAATCCTTGTCCCAATACTTGCTCTGTGCATTCTATTACAACTCTTGACTTTACCATAACAAAAAGGTGTTCTCAAGTCACATTCACATTCAAAAATGTGTCATTCTGAATAGGCATTTGTATGCATTTGTTGTTGAACTGAACTTCTAAACATTTTATTAATAGAGATGTGTGAATAATTACTGCTTGCTCTAACGCTGTGTGTCGGTTTGAGCATTTAGCAGCATCTCTGGTGTGATATTGGAATGTTCAAAGTAGTACTTTGTTTGAGATTTATGCAAATAACCATTCAAGATGATTCACATCCAGTTATGCTAATGTTCATTCAGCACCAAACAGACTTGATCACTAAGAACACATAAGGATAACTTCTTTTTGTCTTCTGTTTGGCAATGTTTTATGACAGTTTGTTACATTGATGACATTCGATGTTATGAAAATGTATAACTGAGAGGGGATCAAATGAACAAATGACTGCTGCTCTCTAGTGGTGGATTCTTCTTACACCAACATCAACAACATTAACAATTCCTATCAGGTTTTCTGAATTTGACAGGCTGTGAGCTTAGCTCAAGTGTTGTGAGAACCCCTAAATATAATTATTACTTAGGGAGGTTCTGGAATTAGAAGTGCTCTAATTGGCACTTCACAATGTAATTTAGTTTCCGGTCCCAACTGTTGTTTGCAAAGTTGCGTTTTCAATTGTCACCTCATCAGTGTCCCTCTTCCTTTGCTATAGCACCGTGCATAATGTCATTCTTTTATGTGTTACCCTTATGTGGTTTAATATGGGCTAAAATACCTGTCATAATTATCGGGCTGCCTGGACCAGCTCTTGGAGAAGAATCCATACCAAACATTTTCATAGAAGTCGCATAACATCTTTGTGATTCCTTCAGTTAAGCCTGGACCCAATTAAAGGGTGTTCTAGTACATCGTTTGTGAACAATACAGATATGAAGTCCTACTTTTACTGAGACAGTGTCAAAAGGACTACTTGGTTGTTTACACTGCAGATCTAGTTGGTTTGACATACAGTACACATGCATGCAAAACGAAACACAGACACACCAACAGCGATGTCGACACACCTCTGTGGTTGTGTGTAGTAACCAACATGTAGTATATATTCCAGCCACCTAACCCTAACTCTCTGTTCCCCCCTGCAGGGAGAACAGCCTGCACAGCAGCCATGAGGAGGACCCTGCTCGCTTCCTGACGCCTCACAGCCGGGAGGAGAGGTGTGTGTGTGTGTGTGTGTGTGTGTGTGTTTGTTGTGCTTGTGAGGACATTTTGACTGGCTGTTTTAGGCTTAGGAGTTTGTTTGTTAGGATTACAATAAGTGTAGTGGTTGGGGTTAAAGTGACGTATATGGGGTTAGCACTGAAGGAAAATAAGACTGTAAATGAACATCAATTGTTTTTCTCCCCATAAAGTCCTCAGATATAGTAAAATGTGTGTGTGTGTGTGTGTGTGTGTGTTTGCTTGTGTTTGCACGTGCATTCCGACGTGTCACCAAACACACATGCTTGTGGGCTGATGTGTGGTGGGGTGTCTCAAACAAGGAGTATTGCATTCTGTGAAGTGACAGGGAGAGGAGAAACGGGGAGGGAACAAGGGAGAGGGGGCCTGATTTTAAAGAGTATTCAGTCCCTTAAAGTGTTACCTGTGAAACATCTCTTTCACCCTGAGCACAGGTGAAGCTGAATACCCTATAGGGACGTGTTCATTAGGAACCAAACCTTTCTAATCAGACATGCTCAGAATAGTCCCAGGACATTCAAAGTGGTGCTGACATTGATGAGGTACTATAATATTGCTTTGAAGAATTGCATTTTGCTGTCAGACGTTTTTTTTTTTCAGTAGAGGGCAGTGAATTGTTCAAAGTCTTTGAGTTTTAACGTGTTGCAAGCTTGCTTTTCAAATGTTATGCCCTCGTCCAAAAAGGCGAACCACGTGGCCCCACATACCCCCACATACCCCAGATAGGGACCCTCCCCCACAACAAAAAATAAAAATGTATTTCCATCATAATACATGAAACATATAAAAGATGTAAAACAATATGATACAAATAAATACAGCTTTTTAGATTTTACACCTTTGGTAGTGTTTCATTCCATTGAAATCAGGTCTGAAAAACATCAATACTCCTAAACCATCCACTTAAAATACACATCCACGTCCTCGTCAACATTGTTGTGGGCCGATAACAACAACGCAGTAGGCAATGGAAGGCCAATCACCTGAAACACTGAACCCGAAACTCCTCCCATCGCTTTTCTCATTAAACCCAACCAGTGTCTACCACATATAAACAGATAGGTATCACTCAGTGTCTCGCTGAGCCTTGATACCCTTCTTAGATCATCTCTGGGCCAGATCACTATCCGTCGGCCTGGCACGCTGATGCATTTATTTATGGTGGAACTCTGAGGCTTGCCTGGTGTGGTACAGCTACCAGTCGGGTTAATGATTTATGACGGTGCAAATGTGGTCACATCAGCGCTTTAGCATTTTCCTGTGAGAGTGCTTGTGTGTGACGTCAGTTCTACTTTAACAATGTGTTTCTGTGAGTGTGCGTGCATGCGTGCCAATGAAGTCAACCCTAAATTTCACGGTTGTTAACATTTTTCAGTAGCTTTTTGACTGCACCCCTGAAGCTTCTATGCATTTTTGCCCATGGTAAAAGGGTTCAAAAATATATGTTTTGGACTTGAATTCAATGTCGGCGTTACAGTTTATGTACCCACTCTATATTTAAGAGCTGCTGTATCTCAACCAAAAATGGGCACAAACAACTCAGATTACGTTAAATAGTCGCCAGTTGGCTCAAATTTAATTATTCCACTGTTCTATCGTTCGTTACATACATCAGTCTGAGACTGCTTCCATTAGAGTTTGTGATGTCATAATTAGGGGTGTTGTACAAAACAAAGCCATCACAAATTGGAATTGTCTTTAACCAATCAGAGTATCAAAGTGAATGTCCTACAGATACATAAGTTCTGTCTCTGGCCCGGTCCATGTTTTCTGCGACCACTTAGATTGTTTGGTCATTTTTGTGATCTACTTAATGCAGAAACTAAAGAAACTAACCTCCATGTGTGGCATAGTGTTTGGCTCTAGCAAGGAGTTTGGATTTCCATGCAAGGTAAATAGGATGTAAAGTAAAAACTTTTGATAACTAATGTTAAATGTTAACAAATTACGTTTATACTTTAATAAACAATATATTTAAATAAAATGTGTAAACAAATTACACAGCTCTGTCACATCGTAACACCTTCCAACAGATTTGGAACACTAGAACATTTGGGGAAACAGTCCTAGACATCCGTGACCAGCCTTCTTGCAGATTTCCACACTTCCCACATGGGAAGCCCACCACAACCCAGGTTTATATTTTGCTGTGATAAAGGAATGAATTTCAGGATAAGGAGGGGTATACAAATGGGATAACTCGGGACAACTTTCAGCAACATTGGGACAGCTTTCAGTCATCTACTTGTTCAGATCCCAAAAGTTATTTTCTGACCATTTCTATTATGGGCTAATACTAGTTATAAAAGTAAGCAGAGGGTTTGGAGTCTTGTTAATCATACTTCTTAGACATCATCCAACCTTGATTAAGAGACAGTATTTTGTATTTGTTCATCAATTACAACCCCAAAATATGACTTTGAGTTGTTGGTGGACAAATCAGGTCTGGGTGTTTATTCTTGTGAACATAAACTCAGAAAAAAAAAAAAATGTCCTCTCACTTTCAACTGCTTTTATTTTCAGCAAAGTTAACATGTGTTAATATTTGTATGAACATAAAAAGATTCAACAACTAAGACATAAACTGAACCAGTTTCACAGACATGTGACTAACAGAAATGGAATAATGCGTCCCTGAACAAAGGTGCATGAAGCTGCATGAAGTTCCCTCCAGCTGCATGAAGTACTGTACTGCAGTGCATCTCCTCATGGACTGCACCAGATTTGCCAGTTCTTGCTGTGAGATGTTACTCCTCTCTTCCACCAAGGAACGTGCAAGTTCCTGGACCTTTCTGGGGGGAATGGCCCTAGCCCTCACTCTCCAATCCAAATGGTCCCAGACGTGCTCAATGGGATTGAGATCCGGGCTCTTCGCTGGCCATGGCAGAACGCTGACATTCCTGTCTTGCAGGAAATCACACACAGAGCGAGCAGTATGGCTGGTGGCATTGTCATGCTGGAGGGTCATGTCTGTGCCCATAGGCGATGTTGTTACCAGTGATGTCTGGTAAGGACCTGCCTTACAACAAGCCTACAAGCCCTCAGTCCAGCCTCTCTGTCTATTTTGGACAGTCTGCGCACTGATGGAGGGATTGTGTGTTCCTGGTGTTACTTGGGCAGTTGGTGTTGCCATCCTGTACCTGTCCCGCAGGTGTGATATTTGGATGTACCGATCCTGTGTAGGTGTTGTTACACGTGGTCTGCCACTGTGAGGACGATCAGCTCTCTGTCCTGTCTCTCTGTAGCGCTGTCTTAGGCGTCTCACAGTACGGATATTGCAATTTGTTGCCCTGGCCACATCTGCAGTCCTCATGCTACCTCGCAGCATGCATAACGCCTGTTCACACATGAGCAGGGACCATGGGCTTCTTTCTTTTGGTATTCCGCAGAGTCAGTAGAAAGGTCTCATGTCCTTTTTGTAACTGTGACCTTCATTGCCTACTGTCTGTAAGCTGTTAGTGTCTTAACGACCGTTCCACAAGTGCATGTTTATTAATTGTTTATGGTTCATTGAACAAGAATGGAAAACATTGTTTAAACCCTGTACAATCTGTAAAGTTATTTGGATTTTTAGAAAAGTATCTTTAAAATACAGTGCCCTGAA
>JACXGI010001779.1:65472-85282 GCA_016801175.1 Esox masquinongy
GCAAAAGCGCTCCAAATCTGTCAGATTGCGAGGACATCTCCTGTGCACAGCCCTCTTCAGATCACCCCACAGATGTTCAATTGGATTCAGGTCTGGGCTCTGGCTGGGCCATTCCAAAACGTTAATCTTCTTCTGGTGAAGCCATGCTTTTGTGGATTTGGATGTGTGCTTTTGGTCGTTGTCGTGCTGAAAGGTGAACATCCTCTTCATCTTCAGCTTTCTAACGGACACCTGAAGGTTTTGTGCCAAAATTGCCTGGTATTTGGAGCTTTTCATAATTCCCTCCACCCTGACTAAAGCCCCGGTTCCAGCTGAAGAAAAACAGCCCCAAAGCATGATGCTGCAACCACCATGCTTCACTGTGGGTATGGTGTTCTTTGGTTGATGTGCAGTGTTGTTTTTGCGCCAAACATACCTTTTGGAATTATTGCCAAATAGTTCAACCTTGGTTTCATCAGATCATAACACATTTTCCCACGTGCTTTTGGGGGACTTGATGTTTGTTTTTGCAAACTTCAGCTAGGCTTGGATGTTTTTTCTTTGTAAGAAAAGGCTTCCATCTTGCCACCCTACTCCATAGCCCATTCATATGAAGAATACGGGAGATTGTTGTCACATGTAGCACACAGCCAGTACTTGCCAGAAATTCCTGCAGTTCCTTTAACAATAATAATAATAATAATAATAATACATTTTATTTTTAGGTGCCTTCCTAAGCACTCAATGTCACCATACAAGACACAAATCACAATAAAGATAAAAACAAATAGAACAATGCTAAAAGAAGAATGAATCGTGATGATGAACATTGCTATAAGCAGATGAAAAGTGATCATGTTAGATATGCCAGTGTGAAAAGATGAGTTTTCAAACGGGTTTTGAAAATGGAAAGCGAGTTGATGTTATGGATGTCTGCTGGTAGAGAATTCCAGAGGCGAGGGGCAGAGCAGCTGTAGGCTCTAAACCCCATAGTGGTCAAACGGGCTGGAGGTGCAGTGAGGTGAATAGAAGAAGACCTGAGAGTACGGGTGGGTATGTTGATATGAAGGAGGTCAGTGAGGGACAGAGGAGCGAGGTTGTGAATGGTCTTGTAGGTGAGGAGCAGAATCTTAAAATCAATGCGGTATTTTACTGGGATCCAATGTAACTGCTGAAGAACAGGAGTGATGTGATTAATAGAAGATGTTCTGGTGATAATACGAGCGGCAGAGTTCTGAACCAGTTGAAGTTTTTGTATAAGTTTGAGAGGAAGACCGAAGAGAAGAGAGTTACAGTGATCGATACGGGATGTAACCAGGGTGTGAACGAGAATGTCTGTACTAGTGGGTGTGAGGGACGGACGGAGACGATTGATGTTACGTAAATGGAAGTTTGCAGACCGGGTCACATTATTAATGTGAGCTTGAAATGAAAGTGTGTTGTCGAGGATGACACCCAGACTCTTAACCTGAGGGGAGGGAGAAACTGAGGAGTTATCAATGGAAAGTGAGAAACTGTCATGTTTTGTCAGAGTGGATTTGGTGCCAATGAGGAGAACCTCAGTTTTGTCATTGTTAAGTTTGAGGAAGTTGCAGGAAAACCTGGATTTGATTTCCGTTAAGCAATCAGAGAGAGATGCGGGTGGGAGGGTTGAGTTAGATTTAGTTGACCTGTATAGCTGGGTGTCATCCGCAAAGCAATGGAAATGGATATTGAATTTACGAAAGATATGACCAAGAGGAAGTAGATTGATGATAAACAGAAGGGGCCCCGGGACAGAGCCCTGGGGAACACCGGTAATGACAGGAGATGGATGTGATTTGAAAGTTCTGAGTTGGATGAATTGAGATCGGCCAGAGAGATAGGATTTAAACCAGTCCAAAGGTGTGTCAGTTATACCAATAGAGACTAGTCTGTCAAGGAGGATGTTATGAGAGATGGAGTCAAAGGCCGCACTCAGATCAAGGAGGATGAGAATGGTTAATAGTCCAGAGTCAGCTGCCATGAGAAGATCATTGGTGATTTTTACCAGTGCTGTTTCAGTGCTATGGCAGGGGCGGAAGCCAGATTGGAATTCCTCATAGAGGTTATTGTCAGACAAGTGTGCATGAACCTGAGATGCAACTGTTTTTTCGAGGATTTTAGATAGAAAAGGCAGGTTAGAAATAGGACGGAGGTTATTGAAATTGTTGGGGTCTGCACCAGGTTTCTTAAGTATAGGAGTTATTGCAGCAGATTTTATAGGTGAAGGAATAGTGCCAGAGGTGAGAGAAGAATGTATAATGGTAGTTATTAGGGAGGAGAGAGAGGGTAAGCAGGCTTTTACCAGGGTGGTAGGTAGAGGGTCTAGCTGACAGGTAGTTGGCTTTGACTTTTGAATAAGGTCAGATATTTCAGCAACAGAAGGAACCGTGAAACTCGAAAATGCACGAGAAAGAGGGGCTGAGAGACCTGAGAGAGACAGACTGTGAGAGGTAGTAGTTGTCAGTTGCTGGTGGATCTTATGAACTTTGGCGTTAAAAAATGACATTAGGGAGTTGCAATAGACATTTGAGTACAGATGAGATGCAAGAGAGTCCGGTGGTCGTAAAATGTTGTTGACCATGGAGAACAGGGCTCTGGTGTTTCCTTCACCTGAACTAATTAAACCTGCATAATAAGTGGATTTGGCTGTAGAAAGAGCGTCCTTGTGGTTTAGAATGTGGTCCTTATACATTTCTTTGTGCACAATGAGTCCAGTTTACTTGTAAAAGCGTTCCAAGCAATGACGTTTTACTTTGATCTGGCGTAGTTCAGATGTAAACCATGGGGCAGAATAGGTAAAGAAAACAGTCCGGGTTTTTAAAGGGGCCAGAGAATTTAAAATATTATGTAGTCCATCATTGTAGTGAGAAACCAGTTCATCAGGGGTGGATAAACAGTTTATACTGGGGAGGCAGTCGATATCACGAGAGAGGACGTTTAAGTTAATGTCCTTAATGTTACGGAATGAGATGACACGTGGCAGTTTTATTTTGGACAGTGTTAAGTTAATATTAAAAGATATTAACATGTGATCAGAGATGGTAAGATCACCTGCAGTACAACCAGTTGGAGTAACACCAGAGCAGCATATCAAGTCCAAAACATGACCTTTGGAGTGAGTGAGAAAGTTGATATGTTGCTCCAATCCAAAACTGTCCAGGCAAGATGTAAAATCCCTTGTATAAAGATTATTGATATTATCCATATGTATATTAAAATCCCCCAACAATATTATGTTAGGGGAAAGTGAGCAAATATGGGTAAGAAAAGCGTTGAATTAGTTTATAAAATCATTATTGGGCTTGGGTGGACGATAGACAGTGGCCACGATAGTAGGAGTAGGCCCATTCATCTGTAGGGCGATGGATTCAAATGAAGCGTGAACAGGCGCAGAGACAGGAGAAACTTTCCACTTCTCACAATATAATATGGCAAGACCTCCCCCTCTGCCTTTCAACAATGAGATCCCTCTGATGCTTTGGAAGCTTACTGCGGACCACGGCTTTTGCTCTGAGATGCGACTAAGAAAATGTCAGGAAAATCCTACTACAGCTGAACTTTATTTGTGATTAATCAGAGTCACTTTAAATGATGGCAGGTGTGTAATGACTTCTATTTAACATGAGTTTGAATGTGATTGGTTAATTCTGAACACAGCCACATCCCCAGTTATAAAAGGGTGTGCACACTTATGCAACCAGGTTATTGTAAGGTTTTTATTTTTCATTTTTCCCCCTCCAAGATTTCAGTTTGTTTTTCAATTGAATTGTTCACATTATAGGTCACATTAAAAGTGGAAAAAGTTCTGACATGATTTATCTTTGTCTCATTCTTTTACATCACAAAAACCTGGCATTTTCACAGGGGTGTGTAGACTTTTTATATCCACTGTACATGCTAGCGGCCTACTCGTCTACATTGTCATAATGTGCAACTGGAATTATCGATGAATAGAGCCGGGGCTCATTATTGTTTTTTTGGGTCAATTTGAGATCCGGGGCCATAGCCCACTGGGGACAACAATACACTATTAGGCAGGTGGTCATAATGTTATGGCTGATCGGTGTTTTTAGTTCAAGACCCGATGTGTGATTCAAGCGTTCCCTTAACTTTTTGAGCAGTATATATATATACACTACTGTTTAAACTTTTGGGGTCACTTAGAATTTTCCTTGTTTTTGAAAAAAAAAGCTAATTTCTTTCCATTAAAATAACATGACATTGATCAGAAATACAGTGTAGACGTTAATGTTGTAAATGACTATTGTAGTTGGAAACGGCACAGAGGCCCATTATCAGTAACCATCACTCCTGTGTTCCAATGGCACGTTGAGTTTTGCTAAGTTTATCATTTTGAATGGCTTATTGATCATTAGAAAACCCTTTTGCAATTATGTTAATACTGCTGAAAACTGTTGTGCTGATTAAAGAAGCCTTTAAACTGGCCTTCTATAGACTAGTTCAGCATCTTCAGCATCAGCGTTTGTGGTTTTGAGTACAGGCTCAAAATGGCCAGAAACAAAGACCTTTTATCTGAAACTTGTCAGTATATTCTTGTTCTGTGAAAAGAAGGCTATTCCATGTGAGAAATTGCCAAGAATCTGAAGATTTTGTACAATGATGTGTACTACTCCCTTCACTGAACAGCACACACTGTCTCTAACCTGAATAGAAAGAGTGGGAGGCCCCAGTGCATAACTACCCAAGAGGACAATTACATTAGAGTGTCTAGGTGGAGAAACAGACGGCTCACAGATCCTCAACTGGCAAATAGTACCTGCAAAACACCAGTCTCAACGTCAACAGTTAAGAGGCGACTCTGGAATGCTTCCCTTCTAGGCAGGGTTGAAAGAAAAAGCCATCTCTCACACTGACCAATAAAAAGAAAAGATTAGGATTGTCAAAGCTCCCTCTCCTGGGGCTCCCCCTGCTGGTGCACCCAGGCTCCGACGGTCGGCGTCACCGGCCTTCTGAACCCATCGTTCCTTCCCCTCCCCATTAATCAGCTGACGCACCTTTTGTGCATCTGCTCATTAGTGTAGGTATATGTATGTCTGTTGGTCAGGAAGGGTTGTGGGTTAGTGTTTGCTGACACGTTTTGTTTCTTTCTATGTCGTGGATTCTCGTGTGCGTATTACCTTTGTGGGAACGCTACCAGACCCTTTGTTACCGCCTTGCTAGGTACTGTTTATTGTTTTTTGGGTTAACTGTTACCCAGTGTTATTTCTTGTCTGCATAGGCATTGTTTTTGTGCTTGCTTCCTTCATTGAATAAAATACAAGCAAGCAACTCCCTGCGTTTGACTCCTTCCTTCCGCCAGAATGTGACAAAGGTGGGCAAAAGAACAGAGGAAGTACACTGGACAGAGGAAGAACTTTGCCATTGTCAAAAAAAAGCTGGTTTTATTGCTTCTTTAATCCACACAACAGTTTTATACGGTGCTAACATAATTGCAAAATGGTTTTCTAATAATCAATTTGCCTTTTAAAATGATTCACTTGGATTTGCAAACAAAACGTGCCATTGGAACACAGGACTGATGGGTGCTGGTAGTGGGCCTCTGTACGTATGTAGACATTTCATCAATGAAAATCAGCCATTTCTAGCTACAATAGTCATTTACAACATTAACAATGTCTACACTGTATTTCTGATGAATTTGATGTTATTTTAATGGACAAAAAAATGAAAACAAGGACATTTCTAAGCAACCCCAAACTTTTGAACGGTACTGTATATATACTATCCTATCATTTGATGTTATGTCTATTTAATAATAATTTGCATACATAATTGGGAGTATTCATTGATTGAATTAACACTGTTTTCACAGAGGTTGTTTATGCAAGTGTTTTGTGGGAAGTGTATGATATGACGAAGATCCCATTTAGATCAAAACATTTTTGTGCATTATATAATCAAATGTATTCACCATGGGAGAATACCACAATTCCAGACATTCTTTTATTTTTTCGATCGCTTTTCTGTCCTGCACCTAATATGTTTGATCTGCAAAATTATTTTTACCTTTGCCGCCTATTCGAATGGACACAGAAACCTCCTCTAATTGTGTCCTCCATTTGAAGAACTCCATATCACATTAATTCAACGGTCTTCTTACTTTCCCATAACATTTTAAACACAGCAAACTATTTCAATCATAAATCTTCAGCAGTTTCATCTTGCTACATTTGCCAAATGGTGTGAACACAGCTTGAATCAATTGCATGGGGCCTTTCTTCCTACTCATGTGACTGCCCGAATTTAGGTCAGAGTTGGCAGAGATGGTATGCTGTGTGGTGCTCTATTTTATTTTAACAGGATAGTTCAGGATTCTGATGGCTATATTTACTGTTATTCGGATTGCAGAGTCGAAGATGCAATTCTAAATCTGTTGTGAATGCAATGCTTTTGGGGGAATTGTATATGCCAGGCAGAGGTTAAGGTATGTCTCAACAAGTCCCAATTACCAATTCAGTTTATTGTGCTGTTTTTATTTTTTGTTTAAATTAAAGGAAGTATTTTTGCTGTTTCTTGAGTGACTTGAGATTGCATGGAGTTCCAGAAAAACATAGCTCTACAAAAATGTGCATTGCTTTGCATTCGTTTTGAATATGGGAGTGAGAAAAGATCCCCTGGTAGTATCTCTTATTTGTATATGTCTGTCAACTTTGAGCATATTCATATTCTTAAAAAAATGTATGCATTTCATCTCTCCACTACTTTTTTTATTTTTGTAAGATATAATAATTTATGGATTCAAACCCATGCTGCAGCATAAAAGGACCGCCGTAGGCCACAATCTCATGTGAGAATGTTATTGATATTCGCTCTTTGAGTTGATGTTTAGTCTATTTGTTTGCCAAGGCATTTTACAAGGCAGGGTAACACCAAGAAACTTGGGGTATTCCAATTACTGTCAAACCATCAACTTCTGGTTGTAATTGAGATTTAGAGTTTACAAACTTGATCCAAATACACTGCTTTTTGTTTTCAATGTGTTCAGGGACTATATTATTTTTAGATGCCCATTTTAAAATTTACTTATATTCCTTTTTGGGGTTTTTATTATTTTACTTGCTGTAGCCATTGATGTGCTGTTGATGCTAGTGTCAGATCATTAATAAACATTGAAAATGGTAAAGGCCCAAGTCAGCTCCCTTGAAGAATACCGCAATGTCACAGAACTCACAGCTTGCTAAAGAGGTTATCTACAGAGACAGATTGTCTAAGGAACTTTCAATGTTACTGGCTAGTTATTACCCTCTCTATTGCCATTTCTTCAGATAAAGCGATTTACTTGATAATCAATCTGCCTTGGCAAGAGAAGCTTCCAGTCTTGTCACATTCTGATACAGCACTGTGAATAATGATCGCACAAAAAGCTGCCGCATATTATACAGGTAAATGAGGCTGACATCAAGGTATACTGTTGCAAACCAAATTTTAGACAAGTTGCATGAGAACATTGTGTATTCGCTTGTAGATTTTAGGTAGAACATTTATACATTTCTTTCTGGGCAGTGGCATAGTGGATGTAGTCTGGCTGACACCTGACTTGAAGCTCTCTTAACTTCAGAGTCTGGAAAAAGTATTTTGATGTTGTCCGCAAGAGGTTTTAATAATGAAGGGGATGAGCTCTCATTTTTCAAGGTGGTGTCTTCCACTGGTTGGATATCCCCATTTTGAATTGAACAAATCATGATCTATGTTTCACTAAAGCGCTGTCCCATGAAAACAAGCTGTCATGTTTAATTACAATGCCGTTTCCAAAAAAGTTGGGACACTGTAAAATGCAAATAAAAACAGAATGCAATGATATGCAAATCATTTATCCAGATTTTTAATTGATAATAGTACAAAGACAATATATCAAATGTTGAAACTGAGAAATCTTATTGTTTTGGGAAAAATGCATGTCTATTTTGAAATTGGTGCCAGCTACAAGTTTCAAAAAAGTTGGGACAGGGGCATGTTTACCACTGTGTTGCGTCACCTCTTCTTTTAACAATACTTTGTAAGCGTTTGGGAGCCAAGGAGACCAATTGCTGTAGTTTTGAAAGTGAAGTGTTTTCCCATTCTTGCTTGTTATAGGATTTCAGCTGCTCAACAGTTCGAGGTCTCCTTTGTATTTTTCGTTTCATAATGCGCCAAATGTTTTCAATGTGTGAGGCCTTCCCTGCAAAAGACGTTGTCTGGATGGCAGCATATTTTGCTCCAAAACCTGTATATATTGTTCAGCATTAATGTTGCCTTCACAGATGTGCAAGTCACCCATGCCATGTGCACTAATGCACCCCCATACCATCATGGATGCAGGCTTTTGAACTGTGTGCTGATAACAAGCCGGATACTCTTTAGCCTGGAGGATGCGGTGTCCATGATTCCAAAAAAGAGTTTCAAATTTTGATTCGACAGACCACAGGACAGTTTTCCACTTTGCCTCAGTCCATCTTAAATGAGCTTGGGCCCAGAGAAGGCGGCGGTGTTTCAGGATCTTGTTTATATATGGTTTCTTCTTTGCATGGTAGAGTTTTAACTTGCATTTGTGGATGCAGCGACGTACTGTGTTCATGGACAATGGTTATCGGAAGTGTTTCTGAGCCCATGCAGTGATGTCCACTACAGAATCATGTCTACTTTTAACGCAATGCTGCCTGAGAGCCCGAAGATCAAGGCCATCCAATATTGGTTTTCGGCCTTGTCCCTTGCATGCAGACGAAGCGAAAATGTATTTTCGCTTCGTCATTGTTGTGTATTGTGTGTAGATTAATGGGAAAAAACATGGTTTGATTATGAATTGAGTCTATAACACAACAACATGTTGAGAAAGTGAAGGGATCTGAATACTTTCCAAAAGCACTGTATGTAAAGGTAGGGTAAATATATGTCATAGCTTGAGATGTGCTCTATTTTTATACCAACTTTTAATTCCATGTTTGAAATTATTAACGTGTTATTAAAAAGACAAAAATCTATTGTGCTATTCATTTAGACAAGTCAGCTTTTTCTGAGTTGATGTTAAAATATGAAATTAGATTGCGTCCAGATTTCACTCAGCCTGATCAGACTGGTTTTGTCAAATTTGAATGGTTAATGTAATGCTTAGATTAAATATCACAATCCATCTTGGCAGGAATAAAGACCTCATTACTATGACTCCACAGCAGGTTCATTAGTCAAAGATTGAGCTTTTGACAGAAAGGAAAGAGCTTAGATTTACAGTGTGTTCTTTAATCCTGTCTATACTTATTTGAGTGACTTTAAAACTGTATCTAACCCTGAGTCTGAATGTCTGTTTAATACTTGTCAACGTAGCCCAACCTTGTGGTTCTTTTGGTCCCCGCCTGAAATACCATATTCAACGATATGGCTCTCTTAAACTATCCTAGTGAACGTTAACAAATCCTCCCAAGAAGACAAACCCACTTTCCACCATAGGCATTTTAACAAATGAATCTTTAAAGCGCAGTCAAATGTGTGGTGCCTTTTAGTGCTGTCCCTGGTGCTGAATGGGGTACTCCAGGGAATTTAACGGTTGTAAAAAGTTAGGGAACTAATGTGATAAGAGTAATTTACAAGCTAAGACTAGGTAGTTGAATTAGTCTTGGCAAATCCTCTATTTTGTATATTAATAAACTATTATATACAAACAGAGCACTAAAATAGTCATGAACCTACAGTTTATGTCTAGACTGTAGGTATGGCTGTTTTTTTTCCTCTCTGTTCATATTTTGTGGAATCAACTGCTATCATCTAAGACTCTCCTCCGTGACTCACCATATCAGGAATCCAAGGATGGCTTGGTTTCCCTTAATGAAACCCTATGAATGTGGCACGTGTCATTAAATTTGAGTGGTTGGAATTCCTCCTGTCATCCTGGCACTTCCTGTGCCCTGTGGCGTTGTCTGAGGGAAGGTTTCCATGGCAATGGGTCCATCTGTGGCCATGTGACACTGAGCTTTGGCTCCAGTGCATTTTAGCTAATGTGACTCAGCAAAAACATGACTGTAGCAGGAAACAGAGGAAGACAGCGACGGGAAGAGGGCAAAGGCAGCCCCTCGGCCCACTCTATCATTCCCTCCCTCGAGTCCTATTCCATTTCCTTGCAAGTTTGTCCCTCATTGGTTTGCTGCCAAATTGGATTTAGCAGGGAGCAGAGCAGCGCTTCACTGGTAAACCTTCAGAATGTTGTAGATAGAACAATTTTCTATCCAAAACAGATCATATCAGCAGGTTCTGTAGTTGCACTCTCCTAAACAAGCACTTTTGTTCAACACAGCGTCTGTTGCCCAGGCCAGTGGTAGAGCATGTCTGTCATAGAGGCTTCGTGCTGTGGCGTTGGGCTGTACCGACTGACAGTTGATGTGACTTTACTAAAGACAACATGTGAGCCCCAGAAATGTGATCAGACACATGCACACATGCAAGTACAATTAACTTGAGGTTTTACTGTTACTGCACACAGTGTGTGCTCCATCTATCCTGCATTAAGAGATTAGAGAGGCCAGCTGCTAGGACTAACTGAGCCAAGAGTTTGTAGCCACACAAAGCACGTACTCACGCACACACACACACAGTAATCCCTTCAGAGGGTCTGGAACTTAACAGACATGAGTGAATGAATATGTGGATGTGGGAGCGATGTGTGTATGTGTGTGATTCAGTGTCTGTATATGTTTGATACAGAGTGTCTGTGTGTGTGTGAAATAGAGATGAAAACAGTACTGTTCATTTGAGGGGAGGAGCTAAGATTGTGGAGAGCAAGATTGCGGCTGGATTGGTTGTGAGAGGAATGGAGCATGCCCAGTAGGTTCCTCAGCCTGCTAAGCGGTACAGCTCTTGCTTTCATCTGCAGAGGGAGAGAGCACGAGCGGGCGAGAGAAGGCGAGAGAGGGTGAGAGAGAGTAAGTGATATGGGAGAGTGTGCATGTGAGCAGCTGCCACCACTGTATTCTCTCTCTTACCCATTCACACACACAACACACACAGACTAACGCACAAACAAACACTCTTTCTCACACTCACACACACGCACAGAGATGAGGCTGAAAGCGGTCGGGACAGGCTGTGGGAACGGACAGCTTAAGCAGCGCTAGGGCTAGTGTTAGCCGTGTAGCATTTTTAGCTAGCCAAGCCAGTTAAGCTAGCTGGCTCCTTTTTTTCCTTTCTCCGTTTCTCCGTCGGGCAGGGTGAGCTCCCCTCACATGTGCTCTGCAGACAGACCTGGGGCCCCGGGACTACCCGCCCTGCCACCACTCGACATGCTAAGGAATGACTGGCCGGCCGAGTGGGGAGACCTCGCTATGGGCATTGGACAGCAACGCTTCTGCTTACCTCTGCACTAATGAAGGGCTTCAAGCTCGCCTGGTAAGACCACTTGCCATCATCTGTCGTTATGGGGAGACACTGATGATGGAGGGAAGGAGAGATGGAGGGGGAGGAGGGTCAGGAGGAGGGTTAGCCAAGAACTTCCCTGCCTTGACCCACTGTTGGTTTCCTCCATTCTTCCGTTCGCTCACCTTTTGTTTTCTCTTCCACTCTTCCTTTCATATCATTTGCAAATTCCTGGTACTGGGGGGAGAGCTGTTTTCTGAACCTTTCCTAAGATGTGGGGAAGGGAACATTGTCTTCCTCCGGTCTCGTTGGTTTACCTATACCCCCATTTATTTTCTGTGTTTTCTCTCCTGTCCTTGTTCATTTTTTTCTTCCCCATCTCCTAAGTTGTCTACCCCCCTCTGTTCTCCTCAGCTCTCTACCCTCCCTCTGTTCTCCTCAGTTCTCTACCCTCCCTCTGTTCTCCTCAGTTCTCTACCCTCCCTCTGTTCTTTTTTTCCTGGATTAACCTCTCTTATCCTCTCATCTCTTCATCCGCTCCATGCTGTTTCCACTGTTTGTGTGTGTGCCTGCCTCCTGCCTCTGTCAGATATTTTTAGCACTGGCCTCCACCGATTGTTACAGTAAGGAGTCGGGGAAAGACAGTGAGAGGGAGAGGGAGGGAGAGGGAGAGTGAGAGACAGAGAGAGGGAGAGGGAGAGACAGAGAGATGGAAAAGGGAGAATGCAGCAGCAACAGCAACACTTTCAGAGTGGCGTAGTGAGCCATCTTTCTCCCATTCCCGGCAGTCCTTCCGCAGTGTCCCGAAGCCAGTCACGCTTCTCCACCTAATTTTAGGTTTGTGCCTCAATCCCCCCCCCCCCCGTTATAGTCTTACAAGCCGAAGAGGTACATTTGTTTTCAATTCTCCCGGTTGTCTGCGTGTGTAAAGCCACCTTGAAAATGTTTAGAATCCCTGTTTTGAATACCCTGGTACGCTCACCTATGTGAGAATAGCTGCCATTAGGCTTTTTCTAAATGTTTTGTTACACTGGCAAACACATCGTAAGGGATTCTAGATCGTTCCCCCTCCACACAAAATCATTCCAGGTCCTTTATATCTTTCATCTGCGCTTATGGACTTTATTAGGTTTTCAGTGGGGTTCATGCCCAGAGACTTGATTTTGTGATAAACTAACAGTTTTTTGTGGATTTTGACGTGTGCTTGGGATACAGCTTCATTCACTTGCAGGTAACTTCCAGCCTTCTGTCAGAGGCAAGCAGGTTTTCTGCTGAAATATCCTGGTACTGAGCACAGTTTCTGATGCTCTTGACATTAGAAAAAAAAAACGGCCCAGGATGAGTGTAAGCAAAACAGCTCCATAAATTCAGAACCACCACCATATTTTAGAGTAGCTATGAGGTAGTTTTAATATTTTTTACGATTCTAAATCCCCTACTGGTGTGCGTGATCAAAAATTCTCTGTTCTAATGTCATCCAACAAATCTAAATGCCTGTAGTTTACTTAACGGCATTAGCACGTGTGTGTGTGTGTGTGTGTGTGTGTGTGTGTGTGTGTGTGTGTGTGTGTGTGCGCGTGCGTGCGTGCGTGCGTGCGTGCGTGTGCAACCTTAGCCTGCCGCAGTGTGACCTGCCCTGACTGCATCTGAATGAGGGCAGATTAGAGCCCTACTGTATTTTCTGCCTCCCTGTTGATGTCTGCAGCTTTAGCGCCACTCACCACAGCTAGCATGCTCATCGGAGGGCTAACTACTCATTGCTGACTGGCTAACAGAAAAACACTACCACTGGCACTGACCAACACAACATTTAGTCGTATTCTCTTATGTCTTATAAGCTGTGTGGATGTCCATTTTAGATTTAGCAGAATGATAATTATTTATTTAGCAGTGGAGAGCTGTTTTTGTCACTTATGGCAAGCGCAGGCTGATTAGGATGTTTCAGGGGTTTGGATTGGATGGTGGACGATTCACTGGTTTTGACTGGTTGTTAGAAGATTCAATGGTTTGGACTGGATGGTGGATGATTCAGTGGTTTGGACTGGATGGTGGATGATTCAGTGGTTTGGGCTAGATGGTGGATGATTCAGTGGTTTTGGTCCTAGCGGGCAGAACTGGTTGATGTAACTTAATAATGACTACATTTCTTTCAAGCAGTTGCTGGTGGTAATTACATAATAACAAAAATAATGTGTAGAGAGAGTGGTTGTTTTAGTGGCGTTTGATTGCAATGCTGTTAGTTAAGACATGGGGATGTTTTATGATTCCAGACCATCTGCAACACAGTCCAGGAGGCTGACCCTTTGGTTCCACTACTGTTATTTGGTCATGCATTTAACAAAACAGACACAAACACACACACAAACCCATGCACACTGCCTTTTCCTTCCCTCTTGCATGCTCTCCTCACGTGTCCAACATATCAAGAGAAATATGCTGATACTTACATTTGCCAAGGGCCTTTGGGGAAAATCCTTTCCGTTTCTGATTAATTGCTCCACCGTTTGGTAACTAAGTTCATTGACGGACAGCAGCAGTGGTAGCACGCTGAATGACAGGACCCAGATGCTTGGGGAACCCCAGGACCTGGGGCCAATTCCATTGGTTCCATCACACCAGGCAAGCTCTGTCAAGCATGTATTTGAATGAAAACAAATACTTGTTGGGCCCAGGTCCGCAAAGGTCATAGTTATAGGAGAGCTAGGCTGAGAGGTGAGAATTAAAATGGCAATAATCCAATGTGGTCTAATTAAGACAGTGTCTGTGCCCCAAATAGCTCCCTCTTTCCTTCACAATATTATAGTGCGCTACTTTATTTTGACAAGGGCCCGTAGAGATTCAGAGCCAACCATGTCCGCTGGGTTTTCTCCTTTCATTAGACCTTCCTGGATCAATCCCCATGTCTAGAAAAGTAGAACTCGGCTGTCTAAGAATAAAGGCAAACACATGGTGGTTGGAATTGAGGGGAACACATGGGGACCCAAGTGGAACGGATTTTGTAAATGTAGACAATGTTTTCATTTTGTGCTGTTAATGTTTAATGTTTTGTCTATTTCCACCCCTGTGCATCCTGTGCTGAGAATGCAGACATTCTTTTAAAATACTGTTTTATTGGTGTATCACTATACATATTGCATTTTGTAGGGTTGCAAAACAACTTCGCTATATTATTGGAAACTTTCAAAATTAGGTAATTTACAGTATCTGTTACCAATTATTTGGATGAATTCATATAAATATTATGAAAAGTATCTGAGTTATAGAGGAAAAATAGCATTTAATGTAATTTTCTCATTCATTCAATGCTTAACTTGGGCCGGAACGGTCTGAAATGGCGTTCCGGTACTTCTAATTTTAGGCAAACAGCATTCCAGTTTCTTTTTTAGGCAAAAGAGCCATATGGGGTAGGCTACTTTAATGGAACAAGCCTTTTTAACACATTTGATGAACATAGTCTAATGTGCAATTTGTCAGTTCCTGCACTTATTTTATCCGAAGTCAAGCACTGCATTCATTATTTGGTGTTTTCAATTCCTATCTACAATACATTTATTATAAGAAAAGTATTACTTTTTGTTGCCTAGATTTTTCTATCAACATTCAGACGAGGTGTATAAGCTGGAAACTGCATTCATTACATACAACCCTAAAGATACATCTTATTTTGTTGTCACAGTAAAAGATAAAACCAGATAAACCGTCTTGTCTATATCAAAAAAGTCACAAAAATTGACTGCTTGACAGCTATTCTACCAAAAAAACCAAATGTCCCCCGACCCCTCCTAGGGCTATCAATGGTCCTACCACTATCACAGAATCTTGCAGGAAACACTGGAATACGTAGGAAACTCTGGAATACAGAAGAGACACTGGAATACGTAGGAAACACTGGAATACAGAAGAGACATTGGAATACGTAGGAAACACTGGAATACAGAAGAGACAATGGAATACGTAGGGAACACTGGAATACAGAAGAGACACTGGAATACGTAGGGAACACTGGAATACAGAAGAGACACAGGAATACATAGGAAACACTGGAATACAGAAGAGACAATGGAATACATAGGAAACACTGGAATACAGAAGAGACAATGGAATACGTAAGAAATACTGGAATACGTTAACATTCCGGTAATGTAAATTAGCAGTAACTTTGTAACCCTGTGTGTGTAATCCTATGTGTTGTGTAATCTGTTATAATCGGGATATAATTTCTGCTATGACATTTGTCCCTCATCACATTACACACGTACATTTGTGATGTATGTGGGAAACCGCTGATCAGTGGTTCCTCATCCCATGAACAATGTAACACCGTACTGTATGTCTTTTAATTCTCACACAAAATATAAGATTAGATTCGATTCAACTTTATTGTGATTGAACAAGTACAGTACAACGAAGTGCAGTTAGCATCTAGCCAGAAGTGCAAATAGAAGAGGGCAGAAATGTACAAGTTTTAAGTTTATGTATATTACAATTGGAATGTATAGATGTGCAATGAAGTCAAATGCAGTACAAATGGCAATACTAAATGTGCAATAAAGGCAAATAGAGGAGGGCAGAAGATGTACAAGTATTAAGTATAGTGTATGTTACAAGTGGGACAATAGTTGTGCGGGTACAAATGGCAGTTCTAAATGGCATTCTAGATGTGCAATCGAGGCAAATTGAAGGAGTAAGGTAGCATGTGCAACCGGGATACGGAGATAGCAGCACTGAGGTCCCCAAAAGGTTCAGCAGGGTTACAGTGGATTCCCACCTGCTGGTGCGGGAATGAAGAGATGTGTACCGCCTGCCTGATGGTAGGAGGGCAAACAGTTTGTGGCACGGATGTGAAGGGACCCTTATGATGCCACACGCCCTGTGCAGACACTGCTTGCGCAAGAGGTCTACGATGGCTGGGAGCTAGGCACCAGTGATGTGCTGGACGATTTAATCACCCGTTGCAGGGCCTTCTGGTCGACTATGGAGCAACAGCTAAAACACACTGTGGCACAGTTAGTGTGAATGCTTTTGATTGTGCAGCGGTAAAAGTTCACAAGGATCTTGGAGGACAGGCGGGTCTTCTTCAGCCTCCTCAAAAAGTACAGGCGCTGCTGCGCCTTTTTGACCAGGGCTGAGGTGTTGAGGGTCCAGGAGAGGTCCTCGGAGATGTGGACAATCAGGCATTTGAAGCTCGACACATGCTCCACCTCAGTACCATCGATGAGGACTGGGGCGTGACTGCAGACTTTAGACTTCCTGTAATCCACTATGAGTTCCTTGGTTTTCTTTGCATTAGGGCCATGTTGTTGTCAGTGCATCACGCCACCAGGCACTTGACCTCCCTGTAGGCTGACTCGTCATTGTCACTGTTCAGGCCTACCTCCGTGGTGTCGTCTACGAACTTCATGATGATGTTGGAACTGTGTACAGGAACGCAGTCGTGGGTGAATAGGGAGTACAGGAGAGGGCTCAGCACAGCCTTGTGGAACACCAGTGTTCAGGATCAGGGTGGACGAGGTGAAGTTGTCTAACCTGACAGACTGGGGTCTGTTGGTTAGGAAGTCCAAAGTCCATTTGCAGAGAGAGGGGCTGATCCCGAGGTCATGGAGTTTGTTGACCAGCCTAGAGGGGATGACAGTGTTGAATGCTGAACTAACATCAATGAATAGCATCCTCACATAGGTGTTGGTTTTGTCCAGGTGGGTCAGGGCAGAGTGGTAAGCTGTGGAGATGGCATCCTCTGTAGATCTGTTTGACCGGTAGGCAAACTGGTAGGGATCCAGTGTTGGGGGGAAGCAGGACTTCCAGAACTAGTTTTTCAAAGCACTTCATGATTGTGAGGGTGAGTGTGACCGGTCGGAAGTCATTCAGGCTAGACGCAGTCGACTGCTTCGGCACTGGCACAATGGTTGTGGTCTTGAAACACGTTGGAACAACCACCTGGGCCAGTGACAGGTTGAAAATAACCTCGGCCAGCTCTCAGCCAGCTGCCCAGCGCATGCTCTGAGCACGCCTGGGAACGCCATGAGGATCAGAAGCCTTGCGTGCATTCACCCTGCTCAGTGCAGACAACACATCTGCGGTGGTTAGACTGGGTGGGTTTATCTGGGGGGAGTTTTAATGGCTGGCTCTTTATTGTCCCTGTCGAAGCAGGCATAGAGCCTGTTTAACTCGTCGGTGAAGGAGATGTTACTGGCTGTGGGGTAGGGTTCTTTGGCCAGTAGTCTGTGATGGCTTGGATGCCCTGCCACATGCGTCTAGGTTCGGAGTTGTTATTGAAGTGCTCCTCAATCCGCAGTTTGTGGTCTTTTAGCCATCTTGATGCCCCTTTTCATGTTGGCCCTGGATGAGCTGTAGGCCTCTGCATCGCGGGATCTGAAAGCAGCGTTGCGTGCCTTTAGCAGTTCTCGGACCTTACTGTTCATCCACGGCTTCTGGTTGGGGAAGGTCTTTATTAGTTTATGGGTGGTGACATTGTTGATGTAATCCAGAACGGAGGAAGCATATGTTTTAATGTCCGTTTTGGAGTCAAGGGTGGCTTGAGTGGCAAGCAAATATAAACATTGAAAACAATATTTGCATGGGTTTACCCACTACACAACTTCCATACATATAAACACACATTTAGTCTGTACTATGAGTCTTTGAGAGTAGTGTGCTGAGTAGAGTGAGAGTAGTAGCTGTCAGACAAGCTGTGGAGACACACACAGACCTCAGTCTCCTTAGATGACAGGGCCATCTATGACCACTGCATGGCAGCCCTCCAAAAGGCAGCCATCCCATCCACTCCAAGACCCATGACATCCCATCCCCTCCAAGACCCATGCTATCCTATCTACTCCAAGACCCATGCCATCCTATCTACTCCAAGACCCATGCTATCCTATCTACTCCAAGACCCATGCTATCCTATCTACTCCAAGACCCATGCCATCCTATCTACTCCAAGACCCATGCTATCCTATCTACTCCAAGACCCATGCTATCCTATCTACTCCAAGACCCATGCTATCCTATCTACTCCAAGACCCATGCTATCCTATCTACTCCAAGACCCATGCTATCCTATCTACTCCAAGACCCATGCTATCCTATCTACTCCAAGATGTAGGTGGGGTGGGGTGCAGTGAGGGAGACAAACAGAACTACTCTGGCCTTGTACACCTGGGTTTATAATCCCCCCATCTCTGTCTGTTTTCTTCTAAATGGACAAGACCATGCTGAAACAAGTTGAGTTCAACTGACACTATGTTCCACAGGAACACCATCAGATGATACTATTGCGTTAAACCTGCTTGGTCCTGTAGGAGCATGTCTCTGTTGTCTACCGTGACTTTCTTTCCTCTTCCACTCTGAAACATCTGATAAAACATTTCCAGAAAGCAATATGGTGATCGTCTATTTTTTTGGAATTTGTAGTTATCTTACAAGTTCTTATCAGTGTTTATGTATTTATTTGACAGTTTAAAAAGACAAAGCAAAGCAAAGCAAATTTTTTACACTTAGATTGCTTTGTTTGACATCTGAGGCCTGATCTTAGAAGACTTAATATTGCACATACATCCATGTCCCTATTTAGATGGTTAAACAAATGGAGCACACATAATCTACTCAATGAACCATGAATCTGTTTCCCCCTCAATGATTCTATAGAACAACACAGAGAGCTATGGGCAGCCATACCCAGAGTCAGTGAATGGTGAAGCCACAATGATGCTGAGTGGCTGTATTGACTCCCGTAGATTGAACAACTGCAATTTACGGGAGCACAGTTATCCCACACTGTAGTACCATGGGCCTACAATGCTAGATTAACCTATCATAGCTTCATGGGGTTATCCTCCTTTGCTGGATTAGCCTAGCCTGCTCCAAACCTGAGCGACAGACGGCTCACAAGCATATTTGTTCTGTTTAGGGTGGGTAAAACAAAATAATGATTAAAAAAGCAACAAGGGAATGTGGTATATGGCCAGTATACCATAGCTAAGAGCTGTTCTTATGCACGAGGCATTGTGGAGTGCCTGGTATACTGTATTAGCAAAACACTACCAAACACTACCAAAGACTGTATAAACCAATAACCAAAATAATTAGGGTAGAAAAAAAGTAATATGATGTCATACCTTTGGTATACATTTTTATATACCACAGCTATCAGCCAATCAGCATACAATGTGTATGACATCACAAAATGTTTCACTGTTCCATCTGTGTTTCTAACTGGGTTATAAGAGCAATGAGGAAATTGGGGAGTTTGCAGTATATTGCCGATATACTGTGGGGCAAAAAAGTATTTAGTCAGCCACCAATTGTGCAAGTTCTCCCACTTAAAAAGATGAGAGAGGCCTGTAATTTTCATCATAGGTACACTTCAACTATGAGAGACAAAATGAGAAAAAAAATCCAGAAAATCACATTGTAGGATTTTTAATGAATTTATTGGTAAATTATGGTGGAAAATAAGTATTTGGTCAAT
>JACXGI010001780.1:0-85163 GCA_016801175.1 Esox masquinongy
CGGAATACTAAACACCTGTGCCCTGTTTACCTCTCTATTTAGCCTGTGCTCTGCCTCCACTCCAGTGTGAGGTATTGTTCGTAGTGGACCTGCCAAGCCGTTGTTTAGCTCATTGCATTTGCCTGTTTGCTCCCAGCCTGTTGCTCTTTCCCTTCCCGTCCCAGTCCTATCCTGTTATCTAGAAACCTGCATCCTGACCGGTCTGCCTGCCCCTTGGATTCTCCTACCGCCTAACCCTGCCCGTACTGTTGCCCTCGCGGACTGATCACCCGGTATTCCGACCTGCCTGCCTGTCCCTCGATTCTCCTACCGTCTACTCCTACCTGTACTGTTGCCTTCACGGACTGATCACTCGGTATCCTGACCGGCCTGCCTGCTTCTGGTTTCTCCTCTCTGTCGATCCGTGCCTGTGCCGTTGCCTTCGTGGAGTGATCTCCTGGTTACCGAACCTACCTGCCGTCTCTACTGTTTTTGCTTCTGCCTACTCCCCTGTACCAAAATAAATCGACAGTTGCGTTTCTGCAATTGGAACCACACACCCCGGGTCTCGGTGTTCATTACAAAAATGTAGGATTCAACGTGGTTTTTCTTTTCTGTTTTTACTTTTCTCCAAATCATTGCAACTTTAATTATATTTTCACTTAAACGAAAACGTGAAAAGTTGTAGGAAATACAGCCCTTTTTAGAAATGGTCCACCACAGTTTAAAGACCAAAGTAATTTTACAAATAAGTATAATTTTCAATTAAGTCATTATGTTTAGTACTTGGTGGCAAATCCTTTATATTTGATGCCTGAAGTCTGTGACCCATGTAATGGCTATCATCCCGGGTGATGCTCTGCCAGGCCTGTCGTGAAGACAGATGAGGTGACACACCATTGGCTTTCCTTTTGCCATCACTCTGGTACATTTAAGTATTTGTCTTATGTGACCACATGCAATTTTTCAAAACTCTTCTGGCTGTATTTTGTATTTTTAGGCCATCCTGCAGTTTTGTAGTCAGGTCCCAAGTCCTCTGGGCTCCAGTATAATTCGAGTCACAAGTCACTATAGATATCGAGTCACAAGCCCGTATAGTAGAAGTGTAGTCAACGGGTCTGAGATTACCAAAAACATGTTTTACACAACATTACCCTTGCTGTATTTGCAAGGTACTTTGGTAATGTGTATTCGGTGATATCCAATTTTTCTTGTCAATTTCCATAAATAGAGGAACTGAATGTCTAACAAATGTCCATTATAAAACTTGCAGGGAAAGGGACTTTGAACGGGAAATGTTGTTTTTGCAATTCACATAGCTTCCACATGGAGAATATATTCTACATACTGATCCTTTTAGTAATATGCTATTTTTTTATGTAGTGTTTGCTCAAGGAGAATTTGTAACAGGCACAAGTTAGATGAAAAGCTTTCAAAAGCCAGCACATTCATAACAGATGAAAATTAATCATTGCATAAATTCATTTATAAACAAGTCCTGAATAAAGCTAAAATCAGTCCCAAACATCAAAAAGTTTTTGATTATTTTGCTGCTTTGCATATATGCCATACAGTTTCAGTTTCTTAAATAAGCAATGCTAATTGTGTGACTTAGGGATGCAACGGTACATGGTATGTTATCGAACGACAGGGTATCTGCAGGTTTCCGCAAGTAAAATGTAAGACTTTTTAAAACTTTTTTTAATGCCACTACGAATTCAGTTTAAGACCAATTTCACAACAACACTCCACGCAAAAAATACATAATGACACCAATTCAACTGAAGTACCTACTGTTGTTAGAGCAGTAAGCCTACTGCTAACAATAACGTTACTGGATGTACTTCGCGGGACTGTCGTCTATGACCAAAGAAAACTGAGAAAGGCCGGGCATTTGTTGGAGGCTTTTCGCTGCATTTCTGTTTTTTTTGTGTTTCTCACACTTCATATGGGATTCCACAGATTTTGTTCTCATGAATGTGCCAAGTTTGAAAGACTTCCTGCAAAAAAACCGTGGGCTTCATTTTCTTTCCCTTCACAGATTTCAACCACAAAGCAAAGTTGCTGTTGTCCAACAACTTCTGATTGAATTTGCACTTTCCCAAGGTACCTGCAAGATGTTTAACAGTCAATGTCCACTATGTAGCCAGCTAAATTACCTTGCTTGGTACTAGCTAACTATCTACCTCTAAAACAACCGTGTTGGGAGAAAAGCAGCCAGCCATCACAAGTGTCTTGCTGACATCTAACATTCTGACTGAAATTGTGGTTACTCACTGCATGCGACCAGTGCTAAAATGCATTCACAAACCAGACATTATTTTTTGTATCACCTCTTCACAATGCTAACAATACTTAAAACTTTAAGAACTTTAAAATGAAACAATACAATTTATGACTTTTCAAGGCCTTTTATTTATAAAAAATAATTTAAGACTTTTTAAGGACCTCCTAAAAAGTCATCCGAGCCCTATGAAGAGAGGGGAAACTAAAAAGAATTATTCTCTCAGCTTCGACTTGCCAAAGGTGAGAGCTAGCAAGACAGAGAGAAGCTAATTTGAAGATTCAGCGTTCAATACGACCATAAACAAAATACAGTCTGCAAACATTGCTTTACCACTGTCGGCTACTCGAGTGGAAACACTTCTAACATGATGACGTCATTCATACCGAAACCGTATCTTTACCTTGACCCACAAACCATGATACCATTGCATCCCTAGTGTAACTGGTGGTAAAAAGGAAGAAAAAAGCGGTGTTGCCTATTGGAGGCTGAGCCATAGCGGATCAAGTGCTGCCTATTGTAACTGTTTGCCCCCAGTAGCTGTTTTCTTCTGCAGCTCATTAACTGACGTGGCTGTATGTGCTTCTTGGTGATGTGCTTCTTTCCCACTCTGAGATAACATGAGCCATGCTGCTTACAATCTGCTTAATCCAGTCTAAATTCAAATATGCAGTAAGTCTGAATCACCAATGGTAGAAGGCGAGTCCCAAATCCCAGTCACCAATGGTCAAGGCTGATTCGAGTCACCACTATCAATATTCAAGTCAGACTCAAGTCTGTCATCCTGTTTTTGAGGCTAACTAGTGTTTTTACACCTGGCTGGTTAACCTATGTAGTTCAGCTAGTGAAGGTTTCCTGAGAGTTCTCCCAGAGAGTGTTCCTGACCTGTTGAACAGTTCCTTCACCTTTCTTTCTTCATAATAGTACGCATTCTTTGGTCAACAACTAAAGAGGTCTCCTTTGCAATTGCTTAGTTATGACAGGCTTAGCTTTCATTGACACTTCTTTGGTCTTCACATTGTCAGATGCCAGCAGCCAGTGTTTTAGAATTCAAGTCATGTTTTTCAAGAATCCACCACTGGTGGCTCGGACTAGGACTAGCCAATTGTTTGGGCATGATCTGGAAAGGCACACATCTGTCTATATAAGGTTGCACAGTTGACAGTGCATGTCAGTGCAATAACCAACCCATGAAGTTAAAAGAATTGTCCTTAGGGCTCTGAAACAGGATTGTGTCCAGGCACAGATCTGGGGAAGGGTACCAACAAATTTTTGCAGCACTGAAGGTCCCCAAGAACACAGTGGTCTCTATCAGTCTTAAATGGAAGAAGTTTAGAACCATTCCTAGAAGTTTAGAACCCTTCCTAAGTTTAGAACTCTTCCTAGAGCTGGCCACCCGGCGAAACTGAGCAATCGGGGGAGAAGGGCCTTGGTCAGAGAGGTGACCAAGAACCCGATGGTCACTCTGACAGAGCTCCAGAGTTCCTGTTTGGAGATGTGAGGACCTTCCAGAAGGAAAAGCATCTCTGCAGATCCTCCAGTCAGGCATTTATGGTACAGTGGCCAGACGGAAGCCAATCCTCAGTAAAAGACACATGACAGCCTGCTTGAAGTTTGCCGAAAGGCTCATAAAAGACACTCAGACCATGAGAAACAAGATTTTTTAGTCTAGTAAAACCAAGATTAAATTCTTTACCCCAAATGCCAAGGATTTTTTTCCATTTCAGAATAAGGCTGTAAAAAACAATATTGAATAATTTCTGAATGTACTGTATATGTATAAACATTGCGGGGCACAGGAAAATGGATAGTGAACTTTTTATTCAATTATTCCCTGCCATTAAAGTATATTTCACTGGGTCATTTTTTCATGTGGTCCTAGTGACTAACACTTAAGCACTAGGACTCAATCACTCAGAATTTTTCAACCATACACAATTGTGACTCAACTTGTGATTTCAACCATTGGTGGCCAGGATTAGCCATAATGACTCTTGACTCGGACTTGAGGTTTAGTGACTGAAACTACATTTCTGCCAGCAACCGACTCCAAATGCAAATGCTAAGCCGAAAATTAAGACCAGACATTGACAGCTCTTGTGTGCATGCTCTAGTGATACAAACACACCTGCCTAAAATGAGACAGCTGTAAAGTTAATTGTCCAAATACTGTTGGGACCTTTAAATCTGGTAAGTATGTAAAATAATGTGCAGTTCTTTTTAAATTAAAATACCCTGATATGGGTTAAAATACCCTGAAATTAAAGCAGACAGTCTGTACTTTCATTGTATCATTTCAAACCCAAACTGCTGGAGTACAGCCAAAACAAAACTTGTGTCACTGTCACTGTTACTTTTGGACTGCAATGTATATTTTATTATAAAGTAATTTTCCATGCTTTTACATGTGGTGTGGCATGTTTCCTTGACCACAATTAGCTCTTTTACTGCAGCTCAAGTTTCAGAGACGTCACATTACTTTTGGTCTAGTAGAGACATGAGTCACTATCTTGCAGTACAGCTGCGTCATTGAGACCAGGTGTTTGACTCCTGCATACCACTAGTGCCCGGGGGTCTAGCAGACAGAAGAAGAAAATTAACTTGTCTCATGTCACTCTAGCGACTCTATGTGGTACGTTGGGTACCTGCAATGTCAAACGACATTCTTAAAGAATGCGTTTTCCTCCAGCGCGTATGTAGGCCGGCAAATACATATAAACAATATGTTCAATTCTGCTTTTAAGCATACCTGGCAGATTAACTTCCACAACTTACTCAAATAAATATGCTTATTAATGGTTTGTGACTTATGAAAATTGTGATATGAATATTTATGAAGCATTAAAATACCAGATTCATGTTTTGAACTAGATGTGTCACCCTTTCTGTATTTATCTGATCCAGAGTGATGCAGAAGTCACCCCTTATATCCTTCAGTGAAGCAGTTAATATATAGCTGTGAGGTGTCCTGTCATAGTTATATCAGTTGGTGTCTTAGAAAAGACAAGCAGACTCAATTACAATGGCAGTGTAGAAAGCCTTTACGAATGTCAACTCCCATCCCAGACAGCTGTAATTTATAAAATCTGTCCTCTCACAGGACAGTAGTTTCTCCGAAGCACAGTAGTTTCACAAGAAGCATGGACTGAAAAATTAGAAATCAAAATGGAACGGGGGGTTTGTAGCATAAGGATGCAGGCCATAGTTCAAAGGACAAGGGACATCTCAAGAGGAATGTTAAAGATAAAGACAGAAATGTCTAGCTATACTTTCTACGATAGCACTACTGGAGGGTGGAGTGTGGGCCACAGCTTTTTAGAATCATGAGACTTTTGCACTATTGCTGCTGCTCTTAATACACTGTTTAAATAGTAAAACAAACTAGCATCACTTCCTAGACATTCTCAGTTTGTCCACACAAGTCATGGGGCAGCAGGTTGGTCTGCTAGCTCCCACTGTGCTCCTTTGATGGTAATCTCTTTTGACATGAAGTAAGTGTGGATATCAGGTTACTGTTACACAGCATACACTACAGTAAATAGTAATATACTGTGCAGTGCCTCTCAGTTCTGTGAAGTAAGTGCTCAGTGAGTGCACAAGTGAAGGGACCTTTCCCATATCGTTACGACTAGACTGACCCAATCAGAGTTGACTGCCCCCTCCTCCACTCACTGCCTCCCCCTCTCCACTGTCTGCTGTGGCAGGGTGAGGGGAAGCACCAGGCCAAATGTCTGGGGGATGGTAAGGCAGACAGAGGCATGTTGGGGAGTCCCAGGGCTCATGGTACACACGCTGCTTGAGAGGGGAAAAGAATGAGCAACAGGCAGACACAAGGGCACGGGCAGATGTGTGCAAGAATAGATGAGGAGATAAATCACTGCCTGTCTGGGCCCAAGGCATTTGCATTCCTGAATTGAAGCTCCAAGGAGACACACTGCTGTACAGTCAGCTCTGACACCATCAAGGAGAGAATTCCAGCAAAATGTAAACTATGCTGTAGAATCCAAGGAGGTAGTTTTAACCTTTAGACACCTGGACCCAATTTACCATGGTTAAACAAAAACATTTGGAGTGATTTGAATGGCACAAGGAATGCCCAGAAATCTTTTTTATAATGATTATCCAGGATTCATGTTATTTTATTGACACAATTTTGTCAATGGGTCAAACATATCCATATTGTGTTTTGCATTTGTGCTGCCTGATTTTGCACATAGAACATACATTTTAAATATGAATGGTTTTGTGAGGAACTTTGCAAAGCATTCACACTTCAAATCTTTTATTATGAAGGAGCATTTAAACCTGGGGAACCTTTAATTGGTTGTATCATGTTTGAGAAATTTCTTAGTCAGTGAGATTTGTTTCACAAATAGTTGGCCAGAAGCAGTGTGGGAATGGGCTTTCCCCAAACAGCACACTCTGTCAGAACGTGTATTGAAGGATTAGCAAGATGTGAAGAATACATGTAGCCTACATCCTATACCAAAAGGGATTTTTTTGTGTGGCCATAGTACTTGAGTGATACAGCCATAGGATTTCTTTCAGCGATGTTCCTATCAGCAGGTATATTAATTATTGTACAAGGTGTCAATATTTTTCTATGATCTATAGACTACAGACTATAAACCTGAAGGGTCAGTGCTTCCTGCTCTGGCTCAGTCCTGTATGATAATTATTATATTGTATTATATTGATTTCTGTCTTGCTTATTGCTAAACAGTGGCTATGGGAATTAACTTACTACTTCTTTTGAATCTATGGTATCTGTGTTAGCTATGAATGCTGAATGTATGAACAGATGAATACGGAGGAATTTGACTGTTCTGGATTATACATTCTATAACAGCATTTTATAATGAATACTACCATCCAAGGTAATGTGATGGGGCGCTTCCAGACCTACAGTATGATTAAACCTGACATTCACCAGAGAAGCAAATAATAAGGTGACACAAGTTAACTAGCTAGATTGGTAGCTAGCTAAATGTATCTCTTCTGACACAAACAGTTTGCTTAGCTTATTTCAAAAGGTAGTAAACTTATACTACCCCAAAATAAGAAGTCAAGCTGTTTTGTGAATACTAATGATTTTATGTTTGTTGCACTGGGTAGCAGGATCACTATCCTGGTTTTCTCATACAAATTTCCATTATATTTTAATTGTTTGGTCTTTACTCTTTTTCCCTATCAGATTTTGGCAAGGTCGAGGTGCTCCATGCACATGCATTGAGCGTATCAACAAGCTCTGTCAGCCCAACACATTCCCACCTAGTGGAAGCCTACTGGTATGACCAATGAACCAATATCCAAAATCAGCTTGTCTGAATCCCAGAGCAAACTAGTTGAAAAGTATCTTGTGTCCTTGATTAATGTACCTATGATGATGGAGTGAATAATTCTGGATAAGAACATCTACTGAATGCCATAGATGTATTATGCAAAGATCTACAAGCTATTGTCTTTCTGTATTATCACCTTCACCTTAACCGTATGTGTTATTATCTATAATCAGGACAGTGCCAGGGCCCTTGGATGGAAGATTCTAAAAGTGTGGGAGGGCAAAGGGTGGAGATACTTGGAATGCCTTGCCTGAGAGCCTAAGCAGTATTGAGTTACTAATGAGCATGTTCTGTAAGTGAAGTGGATGAAAGATGTAAAGACCTGTTTTCCCTTGACTCATTTGGAGAAGTTGATGTGACAAAACAAAGTGTAGCGTTGTGTATGTAAGAGAGACAGAGGGAGATAGAAAGGTGGTTGGGAGATGAGCGATAATTATTTGTTGCAGTATGGTGGGTGTGGAAAAACCAGAACGCACATTCTCTCAAAGTCTTGTGAAGATTGACAAAGTGAGAATAGACAAGATTAACAACATCTGGTTCCAAAGGGAAATATATACACTACCGTTTGAAATCATTTAGAAATGTCCTTGTTTTTGAAAGAAAAGCACATTTTTGTCCATTGTCCAACATCAAATTGATCAGACATACAGTGTAGAGTTAATGTAGGCTTACACCACCTCGCCGGTCTCATATCTGTGTAAATACCTACAGGATATGTTTACTTTTATCAATATTGGCAAAATATAAGCAGAAGAACAGAACAAACATCATGTTACCACTTAGTTTTATGGGGATTATGACGTGTCAACTATTCTAACAAGTGCTTCCTGTTCAAGTGCAATGTGTGATAAAAAGCAGAATGGCTAGGCAGGTTCTTGGTCACCTTGACTAAGGCCCTTCTCCCATTATTTCTCAGTTTGGCCAGTTGGCCAGCTCTGGGAAGGGTGTTGGTGTTTCCAAACTTCAATTTAAGAATTATGGAGGCCATGTTCTTGGGGACCTTCAATTCTGGATAAATGTGTTGGTATATTTCCCCAGATATGCGGTTTGACTCAATACTGTCTCGAAGCTCTACGGACAATTCCTTCAAACCATGGCATGGTTTTTGCTCTGTGTTGCACTGTCAACTGTGGCACCTTATCTTAAAAGGTGTTTGCCTTTTTTACACCACTTACCTTTTCCTCACGTCATTTCATACAGTTAAACTAAACTTATTATCATTTAAATTAGACAGTATTTTAAATCTCAGCAGTCCTTAAAATGAGATTAATAAGAAAATGTTTTTAATATTTAGCTGAGCAGGTGTGATTATGCAGAGGAAATTTGTAGTTGATTAAGACTTGTGACAGCCGGAGGAGGTGTTGAAAAAAAGAATGGTGACATTTTGTGGTTTTTGTGAGAGTTACATGGGGGGGTGTTTTACCCCAGGGGGCGTTTACCCCATGTTACCCTACTTGTAAATCACAATCTGCAGTGGTACATTTTGAAGCGTTTGCAAGTGGAGATACCCATGTGGAGTCTAATTGGCAGGTCATATCTTTTTCTGACCAATGAAATTAATGCTTAGTGAACGTGTCATGTTTTCACCTTTTAACCAATCTGAGACTCTGACTCTGAGAATCTGGACTCTGGAACAAGCAGCGCCAGTGTTTCTACTCGTAGTGATGCAGAGGAGTAAAAACTTGGCTCAGCATGGTTGGCTTCTCCTACCTCAGTTTTTGATTGTATAACATCTTTTAGGTGACTTTTCCATCTAGCTAGATCACTGCACAAACTAAGTTTTACTGGAGTCTACTAGCTAAATTACTAAAATGTAAATCTAACAACTAGCTAGGAATTTACATAGCTAATTATCATTTTGCCTTTGAGAAGGGTATGTTTTTACCACAAGAATAGCAATTCAATTTGCATGATTCATATTTTGTATTAGACAAGTTTAGGCATATAGATATCAGTTTTATATGGTTCACATCATAACATATATTTGTTATTTCAGTTCATTGGTCAGAAAAATGTATGACATGCCATACAGTGTCCTAATGGGTATCTCCACTTGCAAACGCAATAAAAATTATGTCGCTGTTTTACCTTCATAGTTTTTGCTTGGTCATTATGGGGTATTGTGTAAAGATCGATGAAGATTTTTTTTAAATGTAATCCATTTTAGAATAATGTAACAAAATGTGAAAAAAAAGTGAAGGGGTCAGAATACTTTCCAAATACTGATTGAATTCTAGAGTTCCTTAAGCATCCTCTATATTGTGAGGTTATTCACATGTTCTGGGGGCCATTTTGAGACCTTAGGGAGCATTAGCTACTGCTTAAATCTTTTGTAAGAAATTACTGATTACACAAAACATAATAAAGTATTTGAAGCCCACACTTTAGATGAGCCAACACAATTTACAACCTTTAATAAAAATGTTGATTGGAGTAATGATTAATACATTATTAACTAGTGAATAGTTTATGAATGCTTCATTGTGAGTAGTTATTTTAAAGTTTTGTAGATTTTCTGTAGCTATTGAAAGTTCTGTAGATTTTCCACTTGCTCATGACTGATTCCTTGAATGTATTTACCATTTCATCACAAGTAAAGATGGTGAATTGTTAGGTAATTTAACAAGGTTAGAACATGACATATCTCTACACACCTCTGCTAGACACACCCCTGCTAGAACTGAATTCTGTGATCGATTTTAAGCCACTTAAATGTGCATACCTTAAATGCAATTTTATAATGTTTGCAAACCGTTTACTTCTGACCTGTGCTCTCACATTCCTTATTGTAAATCCGAATAGCCTGGGGAAGTGAAGTGACTTTTAAAGGCCTCAGTACTGCCAGACTCCTAATATTACTGATGATATCTCTCCCATGGAGTTTACTGACAAGAGCCCAAGGATCAGAAATGGCCATATAGTAGACTGAAAATGATGTCTCATCCAACACATGGTGAAATGGCCTGTCTGTTGATAGAGAAGGCTAATGGTGTCTTTAAAAAGGGATTTAGCCTTTGACCATACCCCAACCCCATATGACCATGGGCTATTCCTATGGAAGCCCATTGCATTAAAAGTCCATTACTACAGTTAGCTAGCTAGACTGAAAACTCAGGAAATACTCAATTCTGCTCAGAGTAACTGTCAAACAAAATTTGATGAATTCAGGACTCCTAAGTAAATACCACATCATAGAAATGAGAAAGAATATCACATAGACATACAAACTCAATTGAGCCTTGTAATACACTGACAGACATTTTTCCTGCATGTCATGCATTTCCAAGGCTGATTTGATTGAATATTGGAGAGAGAGACAGCATTAATCCTTTAAGCCCTGCTGTAATGGCCCCTGACTGGGCTATATGAGATCCACGACCCTCCTCCACTAATCTGCTCCAAACAGTGATGAACCCAGAAAGAGGCTCTTGCATTTTACAAACTGTCTAAGGCAGGATTATCTACGTAGTTTGTTGTCATGCAAAGTTCAGAAATCACACAGTAATCCACGTATCTCGATGACATACATGGTTCTATGCAGAATAATTCTGTTTATCTACTCATCAGGGTTCTTCCATGACCTGACATAGAGATGCTGCTTAACTGATGCTGATTAACTTCAGCCCTCTATATTCAGAGACAACTAACTGGTTGCAACATGGTGCAAACATGCATTTTCCACCAATCCTGACCCTGCTTTCAACTCAGCCAGACAGGGGAATCCAGGTACTGCGAGACATGCAGAATATGCACATGCTTCTAAAGATCTGGCTAGTCTCCCCAGAGGTGGCACCACAAGTCCAAAAGTGGTGGGGCAAAATTTGGGACATATCACGGGCCTTTTTTTGGGACCAGTCTGATTTTGTTCTGAACTTGTGAGGTAAACTTCCGTCCTACTTGTATGCTGGAATGGGCTACAAGACCATCGCCAAGCGGCTTGGTGAGAAGGTGACAACAGTTGGTGTGATTATTCGCAAATGGAAGAAACACAAAAGAACTGTCAATCTCCCTCGGTCTGGGGCTCTATGCAAGATCTCACCTCGTGGAGTTGCAATGATCATGAGAACAGTAAGGAATCAGCCCAGAACTACACCGGAGGATCTTGTCAATGATCTCAAGGCAGCTGGGACCATAGTCACCAAAAAAACAATTGGTAACACATTACGCCGTGAAGGACTGAAATCCTGCAGCGCCTGCAAGGTCCCCCTGCTCAAGAAAGCACATGTACAGGCCCGTCTGAAGTTTGCCAATGAACATCTGAATGATTCAGAGGAGAACTGGGTGAAAGTGTTGTGGTCAGATGAGACCAAAATCGAGCTCTTTGGCATCAACTCAACTCGCCGTGTTTGGAGGAGGAGGAATGCTGCCTATGACCCCAAGAACACCATCTCCACTGTCAAACATGGAGGGAAACATTATGCAAAGCATAATGGAAACATTATGCTTTGGGGGTGTTTTTCTGCTAAGGGGATAGGACAACTTCACCCCATCAAAGGGACGATGGACGGGGCCATGTACCGTCAAATCTTGGGTGAGAACCTCCTTCCCTCAGCCAGGGCATTGAAAATGGGTCATGTATGGGTATTCCAGCATGACAATGACCCAAAACACACGGCCAAGGCAACAAAGGAGTGGCTCAAGAAGAAGCACATTAAGGTCCTGGAGTGGCCTAGCCAGTCTCCAGACCTTAATCCCATGGAAAATATGTGGATGGAGCTGAAGGTTCGAGTTGCCAAACGTCAGCCTCGAAACCTCAATGACTTGGAGAATATCTGCAAAGAGGAGTGGGACAAAATCTGACAGTTTGGTCAGAAACATGCACACAAGTAGCCCGCTGGAGGTCATTTTGTAGGGCTCTGGTAGTGCTCCTCCTGTTCCTCCTCACACAAAGGAGCAGAAACCAGTCCTGCTGCTGGGTTGATGCTCTGTCCAACTCTCCTCGTGTAACGGCCCGTCTCCTGATATCTCCTCCATGCTCTTGAGACTCTACTAGGAAACACAGCAAACCTTCTTGTGACAGTACATTTGGATGTGACATCCTGGAGAAGCTGGACTACCTGTGCAACCTGAATGGGCTGCAGATACTGCCTCATGCTACCAGAAGTGACAAGGACACTAGCAAAACAAAAAACTTGAGAAGAATCAGTCAGGAAGGATAAGGAGAGAGCAACTGTCTATGGCCACCACCTTCAAAACTATTCCCTTTTTGGGGGTTGTCTTGCTGTTGCCTCTCCAGTGCACCTGTTGTCACTTTCATTTGCACCAAAACATTTGACATTGATTTACAATTGCTTATGATTCCTAACTGGACAGATTGATGTCCCTGATGTTTAATTGACTTGAGGTTATACTGTGATGATTACGTGTTCCATAACTTTTTTTGAGGAGTGTATTTGGATTTTTTAAAATGTTGTCATTGTTTTGGTGAAGTTTAGTATTTATATTTTAACATTAAAATAAGGCCACGTGCAATTTTATTTACATTTCTATGTTTATAATTATTTTGTATTTATAGGACTTACAATGCCGTTATTGTTTAGTTAGGAATTTGTATTTATATTTTAAAAATCTAAATAAATCAAAAACATATTTTTGTGAGAGTCTTATTTAAAACTCAATATGTAGAAATCACTTATTATTCTTTATTTTGACATAACAAAAGTGGGAAAGAATGAAATAAAAGGAGGACTTGACAGATGGGTTATCTTTCAATTGATGTGTTTTTTTATAGCCTAGTAAGACAGTTTAAGGTTTCAAGTTTCAAAGTTTATTTATCAAATGCTCCTAAAAACATAGCACCATCCTGCACAATGAAATTCTTGTGACATAGCCTAGCACCCGACATCTAGGTAATAAGAATTAAGCAAAAAATAAAGCGAATGTAACACTGTAAACCTTAGCCTAACCAAGACATTTTGTTACAAAGTGAAATTAAATAGACTATTTGTGCTATAAAAACACAACATCATAGTAAACCATTGATTCACAATCGCTTATGCTTCCTTAATGGACAGATTGATATCCCTGAAGTTTAATTGACATGGTGTTATACTATGATGATTACGTGTTCCCCTAATTTTTTTAGCAGTGTACATCATGTTCCACAAAAAAAATCAAGATCATACTATTTACCAAAAATATATTGTTTGACAATACTGGCATATTGGCTGCTTTATCAACTGACAAATGACAAAAGCTGTCAAAAATACATCACAAATAAATCTAGCAGGTATTCTTAGATACCTTTCGGAAAATATATAATAGTTTAAATGGACCCTAATTAGTCAGATTTTGGGGTATTAGTACATATGTTTTTATAAACAACAGAAATGGTATATTGAAAGCTAAACACTTCAGTGTTTTGCTTTACTCAACCTAGATCAAGGCACACTCTGTCACAATGGTGAAAAGTGACTTGACCACATTATACTGGGGCAGATTCCACCACTGTGGCTAACAGCCTGCTGCCTGACTGGCACACTATAACAATTTGGATAGGCTAGAGTTAGATTACTGACTTTGTTGATTTTTTTGTCCATAAAAATAACAATGATTTGATCATAAATAAAGTGTAGACACTGTTAATGTTGTGAATGACTATTGTAGCTGGAAATGGCTGATTTTAAATGGAATATCTACATAGATGTACAGAGGCCCATTATCTATGTTGTGTTCACTAATCCAAGTTTATAATTTTAAAAGGCTAATTGATTATTAGAAAACCCTTTTGCAATTATGTTAGCACAGCTGAAAACTGTTGTGCTGATTAAAGAAGCAATTAAACTGACTAAATCTAATTATTTAGATTGGTCGAGTATCTGGAGCTGGGTTCGATTAGAGGCTCAAAATGGCCAGAAACAAAAAACTTCTATTCTTGTTTGGAGAAATGAAGGCTATTCCATGTGAGAAATTGCCAAGAAACTGAAGATCTCGTACAACGCTGTGTATGACTCCCTTCACAGAACAACACAAACTGGCTCTAACCAGAAAATATAGAGGAGTGGGAGGCTCTGGTGCACAACTGAGCAAGAGGACAAATACATTAGTGTCTAGTTTGAGAAACAGACACCTCACAGGTACTCAACTGGCAGCTTCATTAAATAGTGCCCACAAAACACCAGTAGTAACAGTGAGGAGGTGAGTCTGGGATGCTGGCCTTCAAGGCAGAGTTGCAAAACAAATGCCATATCTCAGACTGGCCAATAAATAGAAAAGATTAAGTTAGTAGTGTATACAATGACTATAACATATAATTATATTATATTATAATTATATAATTTAGATGGCTGATAAAAAAGTAAAATGTTTGTGAGGAGGCCAAGCAGCTAAAAACAAACAGGAAGCACAGTGTTTTCCATTTTGTCATATATTTTTATTTTATTTTATTCAAACATTAGGCCTTTTGCCTCTTGCCAGGACGTCATGGTACAAAATAATCTGTTCTTAATTGATTTTCCTGGTTAAATAAAAGTTAAATATATAAAAACTGCATTTCAAATCAACCACAATTTAGTATACTTAAATCTTTTAATTGAAATCATGTCTACAAAGAGGATGAAAAGACAGTATCTAAGGTTTTTCAAAGCAACACATTTTCCAGTTGGGTACCATATCCCAACAATGCAAACAGATATGCACACACGCATACATACACACTTACAAAACTCAGTTACTTTGGTTGGCTAGACTTATTTGGAAGAAGAATCTTCCTGTTTTCCATCCTGATAGAGCCCACTGAGTCACAGACCCCACACAAAGACTAATAGAATCAGCCAAAAATATGTGATATAATCAGACTAGTGTCTTAAAGGAAACAAAGCTCTTAGTCAGCTTTTCTTGATCAAGGCACATCTGGAGGAATGAGTGACTTATAACTTATATAGTTGGACTTTCCCCAACTTCAATTAAAACAGGCTGTTGTGCCATTCTTTCAGGCCGGAGTAGAAACATAACTTTGACACAATAAGAGCGCAGTTAAATGTTCAAGAGTGCAGTTAAATGTTGTGCAGTTAAGAGTGCAGTTAAATGTTGGTCTTAAAGTTTGAGAAAAACGCCCACAGCTTTCCCAGGATTTTGACCTCTAACCTTGAAGACCAAGCTTTTAAATTAAGATCTTTATTACCTCAGGGTATCACTATACAATACATTGAACAACATTTTTTTGCTTGATATGTAGTCATTTTTGTGATTCCAGTTAAAAAAAAAACATTTGATGTATACTTTATATCCACATACACATTTATTTTTCTAATTTTCCTTATTCTTTGCAAAACACAGATGGCTTCATGTTATATTATTTTCTGTGATGTTAGTAAGTACTGTGGGGTTTAGCTACAACATGACTTTAATAAAAATACTCACACCTAACATAAATGAAAACCAAATTCCATGATAAAAACAGAAAGTACACTGTTACCCTGAGTTTAATATACATTACGGAAAGAGTGTTCTGCAATTGTTAATACCAGGATGTTAAACATTTCCAACTCCACATTTTCAACAGGTGACAGTCTTTATTACTGCCTTTGGTTTAACTCCAATTGACTTTTTAACTGTGAATACCCGTTAATATGTTCCAGAGGTCCTTCTAAACACCTTCTAGCAGCTTTTTGTCTTCATCCTGTCCAAGGAACAAAAGCTGGTTTCAGTTTCTGCTCTTTGCCTGCTGTGAATAAATAGGCCTCATCCTACCAACACTCAACATGTTCCATTCAAAGCAATGGGAGCTGATTACAAACATTTGCTGAGGTTGCGGGCCAAGGGATGAGGGCGGAATCAAACTGTGCTGATGAGGAAACACCTTGAAGTTAAGGCCATTTTACACAATGATATGTAGAGCAAACGAGAAAGAAAAGGTGCCTCATTTTACATAATCATTAACATTATGTTATACTTTACAATGGCATGTACTGACGGATAGCAGCAAATACCAGTCAGTAAAGCCTGACTTTGTTTTTCTTTTTCCCACGACACTAACTGGCTAAAATAAATCATGGATCATAGCCATTTGTGTTACTTTCTGAGTGACAATATCAAGCCATTTAATAGAGTTCAAGGAGTTCAATCAATCAATCAAATGTATTTACAAAGCCCTTTTTACATCAGCAGTTGTCACACAGTGCTTTCACAAAACACCCATGTTTTGATATCTGTCATGCAGTTGGCAGGGACCATCATTTTGGTATAATTTCGACTTGGTACTATGTGCATATTTAGCCAACATAAAACTGGACTGGGAGTGGTAATCTAATGCTTTCTTTTTGTTGTGCTAGGCCATCAACAGTCAACACTTGACACCGGGCATACAATTACTAGAGAATATTACAGTTTTTCTCAATGTTTTTGGCTCATTTCTCCAATGAGAAACCCTAAACCCTTCTCCAATGAGAAACCCTAAATTTATTTTCAAAACAATAAATTCAAATCTCTGAACAATTAGTTTATTGCTCACATCAGATTAGAATTTCGCATTCATTTAAGCAAATTGCACGTTTTGGCACGTGTGCAAAAGAGTAAGTACAATTGTCTACAGTAGGCACAATACCTATATGTACATGGCTTGCTGATCAAAACTGATGAGTTGATTGTCAGCGAAATTGTCACACTCTTCACAACCTCTAAACTTTCTTTCATTGTTTGAGCCATCACATGCAAAATTATCCATTCAATTATCAAAATCTGTATATTCCATAAATATCCATGACATGACAAGTTTGTGATATCTGCTATATTTGCAAATTACCTGCCAGGTGACATAGTAATGAAATAAGAATCGCCAGGATATTTTTCCCCCAGTGCATCGAAAGGGAAAACATCAGATGTGATGTTGATGAAAATCTCTTGCCAGACCAACAAGAGCGACAGGATGTCAGCTCACTATATATGACTTTATATGTAAGAAATATGTAAAAATTTACATGCAAAAGTTAATTTTCTGTTTACCTGTAACACATCACTAAATTTACTGTATACACACAAATTTGCATATCCTTTTTCTGTGTACTACAGAATTGTACAGTGTTCACTTTTCCCAGTAAACTTTTACCACTGTTGAAACTGGTATCTAAAAAGCTCAGTTTGATACACGCCAGCATTCAGCTAGACAAAAAAGTAAAGAAATGTATATATAAAAAACATTTCCAGGGTTGACTGCCATGGTGAAAAAACATCTAAACATTTTGACCAATACGGCTCACACGATGAGAAAATAACTTTTCATTTTGGTGGCACTGGCCAATTTACTGACACAATAACTAGGTTTTGAAGAATGAATTAAATGTTTTGGGTGTGTTATTACATTTTGCAGACAAGCCATAGAGTTGTGATGTCCCATGAAACAGTTGTGACGATTGTACTTACAGTTTAGAGAATGTTAAGGCTGTTTTGAAAAATGAGCCAAAGAATTTGAGAAAAACTGTAATTGCCATTTTAACATGTGTGTGTCACCTTGTGTGTCTGTAACAAGGCCAAACATTCAAGGGTATGTAAACTTTTGATCAGGGCCATTTGGGTGATTTCTGTTATCATTATGATTTCAAAAGGAGCCAAACAACGTAATAATAAATGGCTTCTTAAGATCACTATCTTTAAATAAAAGACAGTTTTTTTGCATGATCAGTCATATTTTCATAATCAATGCCAAAATTTCACAAATTCTGCCAGGGTATGCAAACTTATGGGCACAACTGTACTGCATATTGTGGTCCACATAAGGTGCGTAGTGTGTAATGCTCAGAGTAACGCATAAATGAGAATGCCTACTTCTCTTTCTCCTTTGTAGTCTGGAGGTTTCATTTGCACTTTTCATACTGACCTCTACCGAACCACCCGGAATACCCATCCTGGCCTGGTTTTCAAAGCAGTGAATAAAACGCAATTAAGGGGTATAAGCAATTGTTCTCTGCCCTACTCACCAGACAAGCTGGGGTTTCTGCAAGGCCCTAAAGTCACCATGCAGCTCAAATGTTTACATAATCCTCTTTGAATCCTGCTGTTTAATAAAAGCTAAATGAGTGATACAGTGAGAGAGTTCATTCTAACATGTGTCTTGCTTATGTTTTATTACTGGTGTTTTACAACATTATTATTGGAACTGTCACTGTTATTCTTAAAGGAGTGGCATGTAGTTAAGCTAAAATCAAGGCCTGTAATTTGTGGTTGATGGCACTTTTTGAGATCAGTCCAATCTCAGCGCCTGAGGCATGTACGCAAGGACTTGATTAGAGCAAATTACACAGGGAGCTACTGTACTGCTGTAACCACAGCTTGCAGTGAAAGTTATTGTGGTATGTCTGGATTGGGTTTTGTGATAGGATCTTGCAATGTATAGTGTGCAAACAAACAGAATAATAGTAATAAACAAGAAACCAGGCAAGTCTAGTTCAGCCGGCCCGCAATAAAATGTGTTAATCATGGCAGCCCTCTCGAGAATCGAACCCGGGTCGCCCAAGTGAAAGGGATTGTCGTTACCGAACTGCACACATTGTTATTTTCACTCATTAACATCACGCCAAGTTTGAATATTTTGTTAGACACCATTAACTAGTGTTAAACTGAGTAATGTTTCTTATTAAGTTTACCTCCACCACAAATAGTATCTATGAACTTTATGGCTTTTGCCACTGGCCGTTTTAACAGCATATTAGCCATTTGTGAATGACATTGATACAATAACTACTATATCAGTATAGGTGACAATAACGGACTTTTTCGTCAAGTGAAAAGACGAGAGAATCATGTAGCCAGCGAAGTTTTTGTCTATCCTGAAGAAATCCTGAGACATAATTCGAAAATCCACCAGAAATAGTTGCAAGAGAGTAAACAGTTTCATTTTAGGCTTCCCATAACATATCTACTCAAGGTTGTAGCCAGCAAGCTTTTGTCTATCCTGAACAAATCCTCTTTTGCCACTGGCCGTTTTGACAGCTAATTAGCCATTTGTGAATGACATAGATACAGTATCTATCAATATAGGTGACAATTACTAGTGATGGCCATTCGAGGCTTCATTCGCGTTATTTTAGTAGCAGGATATTATGCTGGCAGCACTCAGATTTTCTTTATCACAATAAAAGCCATAATTGAAATGTACAAGGCAATATAGTTAACAATCTAGTCTGTGAAAAGATTGTTAACTATATTAACTTATATTGTTCAATGATGGCTTTTATTTTGAAAAAGAAAATCTGAGTTAGCACTGCTAGCATAATATCCTGCTGCTAGAAGAACGGTAATGAAGCCTCGAATGGCCATCACTAACGATAACTGACTTTTTTGTCAAGTGAAAAGACGACAGAATCATGAAGCCAGCGAAGTGTTTGTCTATCCTAAACAAATCTTAATATCCACCAGAACCATTTTATTTTAGGCTTCCTATTACAAAGATACGTAAAGTTGTAGCCAGTGAAGTTTTTTCTGTCCTGAACCTCAGGCATAATGCGTTTTGACTGTTACGAGAGGGGAACGCGGGACCTGTTGTTCTGGAGCCCGCGTCTCTAACCACTACGCTATTTAACAAGGGGTAATCAGTCAGTCACTCACTCACTCAGTAAGAGACATTCGCTCTTCTTCGCCGGCTCCGCTTACGCGGTCCAGCAAAAAGTATAACTATATACCAGTCAGCTATTTAAAATATTTAGTTCTTCATTTACACACATTTTAAATTAATTTTGAATTGAGTATGTCAATTCTATAATCTGATTGTAGGAACTGTCTGTATCAAAATTTAAATATTGCTAATAAAACTTTTTAGAATATGCTCCTGATAATGAGTATAACAGTCTTAGTCACTTAATTTTTAGGTTCACTGTAGTCTGTAGTACTTTTTAAACCTGACGGCATGTTACATTTGATACAGCCCTTTAAAACACACAGCACACTTTTTGCATTGTTTATTTTTGTACTGAACCGCATGGCACGCATGGTACGTTTCAATGGCACGTTGTGTTTGCTAATCCAAGTTCATCATTTTAGAACTCTAATTGATCATTAGAAAACCCTTTTGCAGGTAGGTTAGCACAGTTGAAAACTGTTGTGGTGATTAAAGAAGCACTAAAACTGGCCTTCTTTACACTAGTTGAGTATCTGGAGCATCAGGAGTTGTGGGTTCAATTACAGGCTCAAAATGACAAAGAAACCACAAGGTCTTCTGAAACTCGTCAGTCTATGTATGTTCTGAGAGTTGAAGGCTATTCTATACGAGAAATTGCTCTGACACTGAAGATCTTGTACAAGCTGTGTAGTATTCCCTTCACAGAACAGTGTAAACTCATTCTAACCAGAATAGAAAGAGGAATCGGAGGCCTTAGTGCACAACTGAGCAAAAAGACAAATACATTAGAGTGTCTAGTTTGAGAAACCGACGCCAGTCACAGGTCCTCAACCAACAGCTACATTAAATAGTACCCGCAAAACACCAGTAGCAACGTCAAAAGTGAAGAGGCGACTCCGGGACGCTGGCCTTCTAGGTAGAGTTGGAAAGAAAAAGCCATATCTCAGATTGACCAATAAAAAGAAAATATTTTTTGGGGCAAAAGTATACAGACATTGGACAGAGGAAGACTGGAAAAAAGTGTTATGGACAGACAAAGGTTTTCTGTATTCTGATCGCATAGAAAAACATTTGTGAAATGAAAAGATGCTGGAGGAGTGCATGGTGGAGACAATGTGATGGTCGGGGGGTGCTTTTGTGGTGGTGAAGTGGGAGATTTGTACAGTGTAAAGGGGATCTTGAAGAAGGAAGACTATTGCTCCATTTTGTAATGTCATGCCATACCCTGTGGACAGTGCTTGATTGGAGACAATTTTCTTCCTACAACAGGACAATGACCCAAAGCACAGCTCCAAATTATGCAAGAACTATTCAGAGAAGAAGCCGTCAGCTGGTATTCTCAGCATAATGGAGTGGCCAGCACAGTCACCGGATCTTCACCCTACTGAGATGTTGTGGGAACAGCTTAACCGTATGGTATAAGAAGTGCCCATCAAGCCAATCCAACTTGTGGGAGGTGCTTTGGGAAGCATGGGGTGAAATCTCTTCAGATTACCTCAACAAATTGACAACTAGAATGCCAAAGGTCAGCAAGGCTGTAACTGCTACAAATGGAGGATTCTTTGACAAAAGCAAAATTTGAAGAACAAGATTATTATTTAAATTAAAATCATTATTTCTAACCTTGTCTAAGACTATATTTCCTATTTTTTAGCTCTATTTCCTATTCAAACTCATTTCATGTATGTTTTCATGGAAAACAAGGACATTTCTTAGTGACCCGAAACTTTTGAACGGTAGTGTATATAAATGAAAACCAAGACAATGTTTCCAGTTGCGTTGCTTGTGCATTTTCCATCTATACTGGTTGAATTTTATGTCCATTTGTCCCTAACTGTTCACAGTTTGTTTCATAATCTCTAATAATCCTCCTTTTTGGAAAATGGCTTTCAGTCTTGAATATATTGCGGGAATAATGTGATGACATATCTGTTTTCTATTATTATTGCAATTACAGCATATAATAACCCAAGTGCATTTAAATCATAACAGCTTAATAACACTTTTAGCCTTTATTTGGCTTAAAGATTCAGATGCATTTGTAATACAGTACACAACTCAGATAATAATCTTCTAAAACATGCTGTAAGCATTAATAATAGCTACTTCCAATAAGCTATAACACACTTCATAGATGAAAGGAGGGAGCCTTTATCTTTTGTGTTTTGGGAATAGACATAGCCTCCATGAAAAAAATAGCATTTTGTTTATGGTTAATTGCAAAAATTTAACTGAAAATGTCTGCCACATGGGACAGGTGCATAACAAAACAGACTCAATCAAACAACAGTCAACCTACCACTTTGCTTTACAATATTAGTAATGTATATTTCATAATGCAATCACATTAAATATGGTCGTTCTTAATTTTTGTAGATGTTTAAATGTTGCCCGAAATAACATGATCTAAATGTTTTTAAGAACATTTTTATCACAAACAACACAAAACAGTCGCTGTGACAGCTATTACGTTTACGGAAAAAACACAGATTTTACATGTTGAAAATCAATTTTCACAAGTGAAATTAAAACATGTTATGCACAAGTTTTATTGTTTTTTTTGGAACATTTAACATACTATTTCACATGTTTTTGTCAGGTCCTGGCTGGGGAGCCTCTAGGCATCTCTATGCGCCCGGGGGCCACAGCCAAGGCCTGACCGTGGGGATTCCTCTAGGCATCTCTGTGCACTTGTTTTCTGTTCTCCCCAATCAGAGGCAGCTGCACCTTGCTCTCTCTGATTGGGGACCTATATTAGTTGCTCAGGTTTTGCTTTCATTTGTGGTTCATTGTGTGTCTGTTTGCACTCGGTTTGCGGTCTGCCGTGCCTTTTATTGTTTTCTGTTCAGTTTGCAAGAAAGGAACATTAAAAGGATGTTTTCCCTCCCTTCTGAGCCTGGGTCCTACCTCCATGACCATGACAGTTTTAATTAAAATGACTTCATATGTGGATGGGGATTCAACATCATGTGAAAATACAAGGAGGTTAACACATTAACGTGTGCGATTAATTTAAAATACTTAATGTCATTACTTTTTTTTTGTCGTTTTTTTGTCGTTAACAATTTTTTTTATTCTTGTGACTCAGAGCCATCCATAGTTGGAGCTTGACTTTAGCGGGAGCTATCAGGAGATTACTAGCAGTGTCTCCCCTAACTCTTCAGCTGGTCCCGAGACGAGGCGTGTGTTGTGTGAATCCACCTGCAAACACTTTGCTGTCATTATTTGATGTTTATGCTAATGTGAGCTAAGCATTAATGTTTCCACCAAAGCATATTCTAACAGGTAAATTAACAAACAACTTCTGTGCTCTGCATGAATTACAGATGTCCCCAGATTAATGTTTGTAGATAACTCTAGCCACCATGACTAACTCATGCCATTGCCTATTCAAGTAGCCTACCTTATGTATTTGGTTGAATTTAGGATTTATTAAATAGAGACAAGCATTTGGTTGTGGCTAACCATCTTTCAGTAAATCTAATGTTTAGAGGCCCCCACCTGAACCCCATTCTAACCACATTTATGCCTAAAAATCAAAGGACAATACCTTGACAAGCTTAGGTGTGATTCAGTGGGTTAAAAACCTGAACACCCTGCAGCTCTCCAGATAAGAGGGGCTGATATGTGTTTTATACAGTATCCTAACATAGCAGTTATTGTCCTTGGTGTGTTGATCAAGAGAACAATATGAGACGGTAGAACAGTGGGATTGTAGACCAGTACACTTCTGTTTAGATTTACATGGGCTACATGCGGTAATTGTGTCAAGTTATGGACTGACATTGTATGTATATTAAAATAAAATAAGTGCTGTGACAACTTGCATTTATTTAATTCCAAGTCAAGCACTGTCCATAGTTTGCAATAAAACACATTGTCTTTAACATAATGCACTGCTTTTAAGGCAGAAATGTGTGTATTAAGGGCAAAGTATGAACACATTCTCAAGAATTATGATTAATCATTTTAATTGTTTCACAGCACTAAAAAATACACATTACTTTCACATGTTGTTTTCAAATGTGGAGTTTTTTGAAACATACCCCATGTCTTATTTCCCATGTGTAATTTAACATGATTTCCCATGTGAATGGGGATTCATTGTGAAAATAACTCACTAGGTGTCTAACTAGCTGTCCCACATTCACGTTTTTGGAACATTCCACACATTTCAAATATCAATCCACATAATTTGCTTCATTACATAAAATTGAAATGTACTTTTGATACACTGCAGAAATAGTCATTTAAAAATAAGATTTTACTATATTTGAGTAGATATTTGCTTGAAATCAGTGAAAAAAATATGCCAATGGAACAAAACAAATTACTTGATATTCAAGGCATATTTTCTAAAATGAAGCGGTATTATCTAAAAACCCGTTTTCAAAAAACTTGGGACGCTATATAAATTGTAAAGAAAAAAAGAATGCAATGATGTGCAAATCATTTAACCCTATATTCAGCAGAAAATAGTACAAAGATTGTTTCTTGAAAAATATATGCCCACTTTGAATTTCATGCCAGCAACACATTTCAAAAAAGCTGGGACACCGGCAACAAAAGACTGGAAAAGTTGGGTAATGCTAAAAAAATACCTGGTGGAACATCTCACAAATAATTACATTAATTGGCAACACGTCAGTAACATGATTGTGTATAAAAGAGCATCCCAGAGAGGATGAGTCTTTCAGGAGTAAAGATGGGTTCACCACTCTATGAAACACTGCACAGGCAAATTGTGCATCAATTTAAGAATAACATTTCTCAGTGTAAAATGGCAAAGATTTTGGCAATCTCATCGTCCACGGTACATAACATCATCAAAAGATTGAGAGAATCCGGAGAAATCTCTGTAAGAAAGGAACAAGGCCAAAAACCAATATTCAATCGTCGTGATCTTTGGGCCCTCAGGCAGGAATGCATTAAAAACCATTGTCTGACAAATCAAAAAATGAAATAATTTTTGGGAAGCATCCAGACTAAAGAAGAGAAGGACCACCTGGCTTCTTATCAGCACACAGTACAAAAGCCAGCATTCGTGATGGTATGGGGTTGCATTATTGCACATGGCATGGGTGACGTGCATATCTGTGAAGGCAACATAAATACTAAACAATATATACAGGTTTTGGAGCATTTGTTGCCATCCTGGTGGCATCTTTTTCAGGGAAGGCCTTGCTTATTTTAGCAGGAAAACACCAAACCACATTATGCACGTATTACAACAGCATGGCTCCGTAGTAAGGGTCCTGGTGCTAAACTGGCCTGCCTGCCTGCAGTCCAGACCTGTCACCCATTGAAAACATCTGGCGCGTTACAAAACGAAAAATGTAACAAAGGAGACCCCGAACTGTTGATCAGCTGAAATCCTATATCAAGGAAGAATGAGAATACATATCACTTTCAGAACTACAGCAGCTGGTCTCCTCAGTTCTCAAATGCTTACAGAGTTCCGAAACGCTTACAGAATAGTTGGTCTCCTCAATTCCCAAACGCTTACAAAGTAGAAGAGGTGATGCAATACAGTGGTAAATATGCTCCTGTCCCAACTTTTTTGAAACATGATGCTGGCATCAAATTCAAAATGAGCATGTATTTTTCCGAAAAAAATCGAATTTTCAACATTTGATATGTTGTCTTTGTACTATTTTCATTTAAATATAGAGATAAATGATTTGCACATCATTGCATATTGTTTTTATTAGAATTTTACGCAGCGTCGCAACTTCTTTGGAATTGGGTTGTAATACAACTTTTGCTTGTAAAGAAAGGTGTACCTTATTTTAAGGGTGGTTAGATTTTTTACCTGAAAACAAGATAAATATACTTGATAGGACATATATTTTTTGCAGTGTATTGAAGACAAAACTACTTTTTATTAAAATGTTTTTATGTGTTTCTAAATGTGTATGTGTAAGGTAGGCTTTTTAACAGGCAATGTAATGACCGGGATCCTCAACTAGCCTAGATCTTTTACTCATTATTGTTACTGTAACATTTCCAATCTATGACATTAATAATTTTACCTTGACACCTCACTCTTCTCATTTGTACAGCGAACATCCCTCAGCTTTTCCTCCATGCATGCTTTTTTCTCTGGATCTCCAATGTGGGGGAAGTCTGCAAACAATGCTATCATACTGGACAACAAAGGACACACTGTGTCACAAAGCATATGCAAAATAGATGTGCATGCTATAAATGTTCTGACTACTTGCAAAGTGACACAGCAAGTAGTTTGGTTAACAGATTCCCATTGCTTGCCTCATTTTTGTATTATATCTCAAAAATATTGTTTGGAATAATACATTGGCAGTCTCTGTAATCATATCTTTACCTTTCCTCCTCTATCTCCATTCACTCTTCCTCCTCTCCTTTCTCTCTACTCTCTAACAGAAAATCATCTTATCCATGAAAATTTCAAAATATATTTTCACACTAGGGATGAGCAAGTACACCATTATCTGTATCTGTTCAATCAACTCAACTATCTGTATTTGTAGTCGTACTTGGAATGGGTGTGGCTTAAACCTGAAGTGGGCAGAGCAAACCGGATGTTTTTAATTTAAGCTTGAAATTGATAGTGGTGGATCAGATGTTGCTATATTTAGTCAAAAACTATTTACAGAACACCCTCAGAATTGAGCTTCAGAGTAGAGGTCTACATGGGTCAACCAGAATCTGGGTTGGGTCTGATGTAATTTGCCGCGGGTCTCGGATATCTGCAGTAATATTGTATTTACTGACTAGACCAATTGGATCCATCCATTATGCAATAAATATAAATAACACATTTCTGATGTAAAGGCAGCTGTTATCTTAAGATAACAGCAAATTTATCTTAAATCTTTCAGTCAACTGAAACTAAGCGTTGAATATAGGAAAATGCCGGCAGGATATCTGTCTCTATAGGCACATTTAAAATTCTCTGTGTCATTTAAAATTATTTCAAAAATATATTTATGGACTTGCATGCAGTGAGTGAATGTTTAGGCTTAGGCCTAGGCCTATATTACACAATGCATGCAGTCAAGACTGCAAAGCGTTTTAAACGCCAAATATAGGCACAACTGAGCAGAGTTGGACACATTGTTTTAGACATTGAGAAAATATAAATAAATAAAAGGTTTTGTACTTGAAGATTATGTCATTTTTTTAGGATGTTTACTACAATGAGCTAATTTAGCCAATAATATTTGTGCTTTTGATGGCGCCAGCTGGCTGCTGCACCATTTTGCGTCTTCTTTCTATTTCTACGGTCGGTACTAAACGGATCTTTCGGATCCGGACAGGCATGGGTCTGTTTTTCGTTTTTTATATGGTACATTTTGGAAGGGATCTGTTTTTCTTCGGATCCATTCGGAATGGGTCTAACAATGTATTATTTTAATTTATGCAAATCAGGTTGGGTGGGAAAGACGTTGGGTAATTTTGGAACGGATCCAACTTTTTGGACCCGAAAAGACCTGAAGGTAGTACTACCCAATGAGAAATTTTCTTCATCAAGAGAACACATATTGACACATTTCACTCGGATGATACTCTGCTCGTAAAAAGTACATTATCCGTACCGGATACTTGTTTCAGCCGAGTACTCAACCCTATTTCATACTACTTATTATAATGCCAAACCATTAAAATTATAATCCACAAATATTCTAATAATTAATTGTGCATTCATTTATCATAATCATATTAATTATGTTTACATGTGAAGGTTTTTTAACCTAGCTACCGTGACAGTAGCTAGCTACCCGAGTTATATACTCTAAATAGCTAACATTAGCGAGCATTATCTATTTAAAACCTTATACAGCAGATCTATCTATTTAATAAATTGTGACATTGTAACATCACTAGGTAGTGTCTCAAACAATTGAAACCTGGCTTGAAAAGACGTTTGTGGGGATGGTGTGGATTCACTCGACACATGCTAGTTTCTGGCCAAGTTTTTCCATAGCAGTTTTCTCTAAAACTAGCGCGAGCAAGTATTAGAAGAAGAATTAATGATGCTGCTAAAGCGAGGAGCCCCTCTGGTGGCCAAAACAAGCACAACGTGATTAAGACGTCAACCGTTAGGCTCTGCAGCCCGGTCTTTCTTGTCACTTAAAATATTATTTCACTTTGCTGTCTATTTTTAACACTGTTAAAACAAGAACATTTCCGGGGACAGCTCCAGCCAGGGACAGGCCACCACAAAATTATTATTACAATGTGTTGCTAGATACAGTGAGTAATTATTTCCTTGGAAAAAATAAAAAAAATGTAGCTAACTAGCTGGCAAAAGTTTTGGGAAATTAAATGTGTTTTGTAGGAAACTCATTAGCTAGTTATATAAAGTACTTGAAGTTGCATATGGTGAGGTTTATTAACGTTACCTTAGCTAGCTAGATTTCATGTGACTCAGTGGAAGTCATTCAGCTAGCTACCTACTGGTCTAGGGCTAACTATTAAGCATTTTTATGCTAGCAGCCACCCAATTAGTTATGTAACTTAGCTGCATATTAGTACTCCCCAACGTGTGCCAGTATCGCACTGGATATGCTTCCCTGCTACTTCTTGGAGCAGCCTGTCCAACAGCACCGTCCTCCACTACGCCAACTCTATCACGGTCTTGTAATTGTTTCTTGTTTTTCACAAAGATACTCAAGCCTACACTGGCATTGTTTTCCACTATCCATTAAAGACGGATGGTGTAGTAAAATGGTGGTAAGTAAAATTATAACAATACATCCAGGGGTGGACTGGCCATCAGGAGGTTCGGGGCTTTTCCTGGTGGGCTGGGCCGACCCAACCCCAGCAGCTGATCATTATTTGCAATTTTTCCCAGGATGATCGGAATATTGCCGGCCACTCGGCCTGACATAAGATTCTCTCTCCCTGTTTCTATATCTCTGGCGCACAAAGGTCTACACAATGGCTACTCACACGGACCAACCCAATATTTCAATATTGAAGGGGGAGGAGTGTCCCCTGCATAACTGTGTTTGTCCAACATTTCTGCAGAACGGGATTGGTCAATATCTTAAGCAACATTTTGTTTGTGCTCGCTGCTTTTCTTAACATACATTTGTTGTTAAAATGGAGAGGAAGAGGAAAGGTGATGCCGAAGAAGAGAAAAATGACAACGGTCTCTTGAAGCAGATGCTGATAAGTGCAACACCATAATGGAGATGTTTCGACTGCCTACTAAGAATAATGGTCATGACAGTGCTTCTCCACCACACAGGCAGACTCAGCCCAAAGTTGATTTTCCTGTCATACCAAAGTCGAGTAGTCCTAGAACAGTTGCTGGAAAACGGCACACATGAGATCGCACTTAATTCGCTAGCTTTCCATTAATTTTAGTGGTGTTTATTATAATGTTATTTTAAAATTTAGCATTATTTTCTCCTCCTGCGGTAAATGTTGAAAGTGTGCTAGCTAGCTAACCAAAGTGTTGTGTAAATTAGCTACTAATAATTGGAATTTTCTGTAAATGTAATAAATTATTAATATTCTTAAATATATGTTTTCTGTTAAAATAAGTCAAAACTAGATCTTAGAGTAGTCCACTTAATAGATTATAGTATAGTCAACCAAAAAAATGCAGATACAGCGTCTGAGAATAGTGAGAGGATGGAGGCAGAGTATGATATAAAGAGAAAAACACCAGAGGAAAGACTAGAGATGCAGACAGTTGAAATGAATGCAGAAGGGTCCACCAGTTGATTAGCCTACTTCACAAGCCCATGTTGTATCTCATTAATTAGTAACGAGGGCACATTCACGCATTTCACTCATGCGATAGCAAACAAACGGCAGATTTTTATGATAAAAATATATTTGTGAAGTCAAATGATGTGCTTGTTAAAGTATTGTTAATGACTTTGACAATTATATTAATTAACAATACTTTAACAATTACATCGTTTGACTTTACAAATATCCTTTTATTATAATAGCACCCCCCGCAGGGCTATTCCACTTCAGATTCCCGGGCCAATATTTCACGCCAGTCCGCACCTGAGGTACTATTTAGTAAGTCCCTGGTGAGTGGTTTAAGATTTGAAATGCCACTAAGAGAGTGTGAGCACCCCTTTAAAAAAAGATACTGAGGAAACCCTGAGGGAAGATTCTGTAACAGCAGCAGGAGTAAGCGTAGCCGATTTGAATGCATGGCCACCTAGAAAAACCCAATCTGACAGGAGGATGTTAAAAAATACCAGCCTTAAGTGAGGGACAGTGCCAGAGTAAGAAGCAACACCCCATTAGAGTTGTAGTATTTTAAAGACAGGAAAAGTGTTGAAATCTTGTTCCTTTATTAGTATATATGCTGAAAGATATTCAATGGCTGCATCCAACAAGGAAAACACTACTACATAAAAACACTGGTAGTGTGATCGGTCAAACATGCAGGATTTGTGAAATTCAACTAAATATGACCTAAAGTATTTTCTGATCTTGCTTGCCCTTCAATAAACCATAGTCTGTTATCGGGGATATAATTTAGCAAGTGAAGCACATTTTCCGTGCTACTTCTGGACAATTATGTGCGAAAACAAATCACACTGACCTTAATCTTTCAAACATGATAAAAATCAACTAAAGGTCCCCCAAAGGCTGGCATTTCCCTTGAAGAATCGTTTTTGGTTCTAGTTACAGCCCTTTTTGGTTCCATATAATAAAACACTTTCTATGAATAATTCTGCACGGAACCCAAAAAGGGTTCTGCTTGGAACCAAATTGGTTCTTCCGGAAACCATAAAGGAATCTCCTATGGGGACAGTAACCCCTTTTCCTTAGAGTACTTTTTCTCCATTACTTTCATATTTTCATCTCAACATTCCCAGTACCCTTCCACTCTTAAGATGATCACTATTAAGTGTTCCTTTGTCTATCTCTACCCTACTCAATCATCTTCTAACCAAGCAGGTAATGCTAACTTAGGGCTAAGAAATAAGTTTCACTTGGGTGCCACGTTTCGAATATCAGTTTTGCACCATGGGCCACATACCTCTTTGATAAAAAGTGTTAGTTACTGGCATTTACATTCATATGTATTTAATAGCAACCGTATAACAGGCTTGTAATTAATTAAACTGTTGACATATACACAGATTAGCCATAATATTATGACCACCTGCCTAATATTGTGTAGGTCCTCCTTTTGCCGCCAAGACAGACCTGACCCAGCGACCCATGGACTCCACTAGACCTCTGATGATTTACTGTGGTATCTGGCACCAAGACGTTAACAGCAGATCCTTTATGTCCTGTCTGTTGCAAGGTGGGGCCTCCATAGATCAGACTTGTTTGTCCAGCACATCCCACGTGTACTCGATTGGGTTGAGATCTGGGGAATTTGGAGGCCATGTAAACACCTTGTACTTGTTGTTGTGTTGCTCAAACCATTCCTGAACCATTTTTGCTTTGTGGCAGGGCACATTATCCTGCTGAAAGAGGCCAATGTCATCTGGGAATACCATTGGCATGAAAGGGTGCACATGGTCTGCAACAATGCTTAGGTAGGTGGTACGTGTCAAAGTAACATCCACATGAATGGCAGGACCCAAGGTTTCCCAGGAGAACATTGCCCAAGGCATCACACTGCCTCCGCTGGCTTGCCTCCTTCCCATAGTGCATCCTGGTGCCATGTGTTCTCCAGGTAAGCAATGCACACGCACCTGGCCATCCACATGATGTAAAAGAAAACGTGATTCATCAGACCAGGCCACCTCGTCTGTTGGATCGGACAGAGCCAGCCTTCGGGACCGAGCCAGCTCCCCACGTGCATCAATGAGCCTAGGCCGCCCATGACCCTGTCATCGGTTCACCGCTTTTCCTTCCTTGGACCACTTTTGATAGGTACTGACCAATGCAGACCGGGAACACCCCACAAGGGCTGCAGTTTTGGAGATGCTCTGACCCAGTCGTCTAGCCATCATGTGGCCCTGTCAAAGTCACTCAGATACTTACGCTTGCCCATTTTTCCAACTTCTAACACATCAACTTTGAGGACAGAATGTTCACTTGCTGACTAATATATCCAACCCACTGACAGGTGCCATGATAACGAGATTATCAGTGTTATTCACTTTACCTGTCAGTGGTCATAATGTTATGGCTGATCGGTATATAGGGTATACAGCTTTTAAGATAATATATTGTTGGCTATACTCTGTCGACAGTGCAGATTCTTTTTTATGGTGATTTCTGAAAATATTCAGAACCCTTCACTTTTTCATGTCATTACATTACAGACTTATTCTAAAAGGGATTAAATAGATCGTTTCCCTAATCAATATACACACAATACCCACTAATGACAAAAAAAGTTTCTAGACATTTTTGCCAAAATATTTAAAAAATACAACAATAACATGAATATTCAGACAACATTTCCATTGATCATCTTTGAGATGATGAAAGGCACACACCTGTCTATGTAAGTTCAGTTGACAGTGCATGTCAGAGCAAAAACCTTGCCATGAGGTCAAAGAAATAGTCAGTAGAGCTCTCAGACAGGATGGTGTTGAGGCACAGATATGGGGAAGTTTGCCAACAAATATCTGCAGCAATTAAGGCCCCCAAGAACACATCATTCTAAAATGGAAGTTTGGAACCACCATAACTCCCCACAATTCCTAGAGCTGGCCTCCCAGCCAAACTGAGCAATTGAGGGGGAATTGCCTTGTTCAGAGAGGTGACCAAGAATGGAATGGTGACTGACAGAGCTCCAGAGTTTCTGTGTGGAGATGTGAGAATCCTCCAGGACAACCATCTCTGCAGCACACCACCAATCTGCTTTGAATTTGCCAAAAGGCACCTAAATGACTCTCAGACCATGTAAAACAAGATTCTCTGGTCTGATGAAACCAGGACTCTGTGGTGTATTCTGTGTAGATTGATGGCTGTAATGTAAAAAAAAAATTTAAATAGTGAGGGGGTCTGAATACTTTCCAAATACATTGTATATGAATTCAGATCACAATCTGATTAAGCAACAAACCACAGATATCAAACTGGTTCCACAGAGAGCCGAGTGTCAGCAGGTTTTTGCTCTTACCTTTTATTCGACTGATTAATTAGGACGCCAATTATTTACTATTGCCCCTCACCTGGTTGTTTGGGTCTCAATTGGACACCAATTGAAAGGAAAAATGAAAAATCAGCATACACTATTCCCCCTATGGAACCGGTTTGACACCTGTGGATTAAAGCATCTTTTAACTGACTACACCGGTCTTAAAATATGCGCACAAGCAGAATGTAAGCAAGATTTAGATAACGGACAGTTAGTATCAGGGATATACACATACAAAGATTGAGGGAGAGAAAGATGAGAGAAAGTGAGACAAAGGCTGGAAAGTTCAACACAAATTAACCTAAGCCTCAAGTTTCATATTTAATATATGAGGTTACTTAAAGCAGTCACCTCCTTAGCAGTGAACATTTACAACCTTTGGCCATGTCATAAAGCTGTGCCGATGCGTTCTACTTTAGTTAACACCTAATATAGCTCTTGTAAGAATACGACAGGACAGACAGGAATGTGGCTCCACGCACAGTGAGCAAAGTTTATTTAGCACGACAACACGGCAGAAAAGCTTGGTCAGGCAGGTAATGGTCAAAACACAGTAAATCCGAAATGGCAAAGGTACAAAAGGAGCAGGCAACAAACGTAGCTTAGGTCAGACAGGGTCTTCCAAAAAATTATATAAATTCTAGGCAAAGGTACAGGCAAGGAATGGACAAAACACGGGTAGTACTAGGAACAAGGATCATACACGGAATTATCATAAACTTGAAAACTGGCTCAGTATGTCATATCTCAACAAGACAAAAGAAACAAACAAATTAATCTGAACTATGTAGGGGGTGCTAAAGTACGAACTGGTGAACACAATCAAGACTAATGAAAATTGAGCCAGGCATAGAAATACAGCTTATAGAATGGGAAAAAACATAGAAATACAACAAACTAGATTAGATCTGTAAAAAAATCTAAAAACAGCCAAAATCAAAACCAGAACCTTACAGCTCAAAAGAATGTTTTCAGTCATCTGCAAGGCAAATGGAAGAAGGGTATTAGAAAACCATTTGCTCTCTCTTTTAGTGCAAAATATGGTTATAGCTTGCGTGCCAGCCCAGTTCATTTGGCTTGTGTGCAGTAAGTGTGAAGTAAGTGGCCTCCTAGTGTTTAAGGACAATTCATTTTCTGCTTCACTCCATATTGCTGTTGTATTGTGTAAACAAGGTGAATGTCCCTTTTAATTGAGTCCCACAGAATATTACCTTGTTATGGGTGGTTGTTATCTGGACTGGAGCATCCAGGGAATTACTAGTGATGGTTTCACTTAGATATTAATTCATTTAGCTCCAACTGTAAATGTGTCCAGTAATATAAACAAACTGTTAGAATTTCAATTTTACATTCATTTAGTTTGAGAGTGTGTAATTAATTATATTTAATGTGACATGTAAGGTGTAATATTCCAAGTGATCCAACTGCTCAGATTAGTATTTAACTTTCATCAGTATATACAAAGACTAGTTAAAAGGCTAAAAGACACATTTAATAATACATGGATGTTTTCCCAACCAGGATACAGGTCTAATATCCATGTAGATCTGGGGTGACCATGTTGAAGAGAGCATAAACGTTTTAGTGGTTGCTTGATGTTGAGAACATTTGTACTCCTAACTTCATTTTGCATTCAGTCATTTTTTTTTAAGTCTTAGGAGTGTAAAGCCCTCTTTTTGTCACCTCATAAGAGGAATTGTCACTAATTGAGCATTGTAGCCAGATAATTGGGCCCGAGGACCAATCCACAGAGCGTGACCCTTCTAACCTGGACCTGAAAAACAGACAAAGCTGGAGGAGGAGTAATGTCAGTTAAGGGATTCTCAGCAGCTCTTGTACGAGCTTGTTTCACGTATACCATCCAAAGTGGGGCTAATAACTTAACACGCTCTTGAAGAGTCTTTTTCACTGCAATCTAGAACATTCTCCCCAATCCCTCTGTAAGGACTCTTGAGATACTTTTTTGAGCTTGGCAAACTCTTTACAAAGACACACACACACAAATTATCTGCTATTCATTGGGTCTCAGACACTCAAGAATTTTTTTAAAGTGGGCACTCAGTTCTTTTCTCCCAATGTATAGAGGCCTTCTTTTATGGCTGGCAATGAAGTATAACTCCACCATTCATGGTGATGGGAGTAATTGCTGTTTACAGAGGTGGATACATTTCTAAAATATATTTTGTTTGCAAACTGAATGTGTCTTACTATGAGCTGGAGCTTTCCACTAAAGATGAAACAAATGCTTCTGATTCCCTGACAAACTGAGGGCTAAACCAGGCTCCCTTCTTATTGCATACACAAAACGGACACTTTCATTTTACTTTGAAGGAAAGACCTTTAAGCGAAGCTCTGTGGCCCTACTGTAAGTACAGTCAGTCTCTACAGCAATTAATCTCTCTGGTCAGTAGAGTCAATTACTGAAACATGATTATTTTAAGGTTATGGGTGAGGGATGTGCTTTACAAGAAGGGGATGCGGAACTGAGCGTGAAGTGTTTTATTTTGTTCCGTTGAAATCAGTTGGTTGAGCATGTCACTTGCAAAGCAAGTATTTTGGGTTTAGATTCACACTGACTACTATTACCTGCTCTGGATAGGAGTGTCTGCTAATTTATTTATATTTATTTTTTATTTTAAAAGAAAAATGTTCAATTTAAAACATTGTGATGTCATAGTACAAACCTTTGTTGGTAAACAACTAGATGTCTTTTTTTAAGCTACTGCATTGTACCTACGACCGCAGCACAACCGTGATTAGAAAAGGTTGTTTAAAATACCCTCTTGTGTAAAATTACTTCATTATGTTTCAGTGTAAAAAGACCCCAATCTATGACTGTTTACAGCTTAATCCTGTGTTGACCCTATCCATTATAGTTCTTTGTTTACTAGACATTCAAAAGCTAATTGTACTCATAGCATGTTGCACAGAACCTTAACATTCAAACGTCAACTGCATAATTTATTCAATATGTAACAATAAAAATTAATAATACATAAAAAAATTTAATGTATGGACATGGATATTATTACGAGCTGAAATTTAATCAGAAATGGGCATCTTGTCTAGCCTGCCAAACAAGGTTATAATGTAGGTGTTTTCCTTAATCCTACCCCTTTTTTTCTGGGAAAACAGAGCTTTTACACTGCTAAAGAGAATTAACAAGAGAGAGAAATTGCCTTATTTTACAAAATAATTTACATGACATTCAATTTAATTTGGCATCTGCCAGATAAGCAAAAGGGTTAAAGTTTGAAAGCAACGTGTAACTCTTTTTTGTATATAACACATGGTATATTGTACATGTGAGGTTCTGTAAAAAATAGCAATTGTAACAGATCACAAGCCCACACATGGGAAACACAAATGAAAACATCACAAAACATTGATAACGATATCTATTCATCTATGTTGTATGTACACTCTAAGTCTACGTCAGAGGGAATTCTATTGGTAGGTTCTTATTTGGCTTATATACTTATAAGGAAATTTACATTTACTCGTGCAAAGACATTGGTCCAGTGACTGAATTCATTGAAAGGAATTATTTGAATGACCCAAAATAAATAACGCAGTTTACTCTAAACCCAAAGAAATGTACTAAATTATACTAAAAACCTTGCTTCATAGGAGTGTGAAAATAAATGTGATGATTAAAGAAAAAGTGTATGACTAATCAGCTACAATAGTTAGTACTATATACTGTACCATATACAATATACCATATACTGTACAGTATGCTGAGTAGGACCTTGAGATTAGGACCTTGAGATTATCCTCACTACATGAATGGATTAGGAAAAAACGTTAATGGTTAGAAAAAACTCCTGCCACTGTTATCATGTCATGCAAACATTTATAATACACTTCATTTGGATTAGATCTAACAATCACAGCTTTGTTAGAGCAATGTTGCTGTCCCTTTCAGTCTCACATTGCTGTGTTTTTGACTCTCTGGGTTAATAAATGGTCTAGAGAAGACAGTATGTGGAGATCATTGGCAACAGGCAGCGGTTAAACCACAGTAGCACAAAGGTTAATATGCTCAGCACATGTTGTCTCTTAACAGGTGGTACAGAGCAATCTGCGGCTCTCAGCATTCCAGCTTTTCCATGCCGGTGGCCCCTGGTATTCTAGGATTTACACTGCCTCCCCTCCTTCCAACCACAGAGGCCTGACTGACAAGCTAATCGTTGGGCTGGGATCCCCTCAGCTATTGATTCCAGTGCAACACAACACCTCCCAGTCAATGAAACTGCAATATAATGCTTGAGCTGCGAAGAAAGGGGAGGATTAGCTTGTTGAGCAACTGGAAGAAATTTGCTGCTGCTGCCTCTACTGCGCAATCCTCCTAGCAGCTGCTGGTAGGTAGAAAGAGAGCGGACAAATAAAGTGGGGAGAAATGTGTCTGAGGGCTAAGAGCTAGGAGGCAGGTTATTAAAAGGCACAAAGTGGAGCTCATGCTGGGCAGAGTGAAATAACTGCGGCGCAGTGAAGGCACAACTGAAAAGAAAAGGGTCTCTTTCCTAAATGGGTTTTGTAGTTAAAAAGCAAATTTCTGGATAGTGGGAATAGCAGAGAAGTAGAGGACGATTTTGTACTGTACATTTCTGTCTGATTTATGGTGTTTTAAAAAAAACTGTATTGCTGCTGTTATGGAATATTATTTTGTTACAGTATAATATATTTTACTTCCAACAGAAAAAATTCTAATAATAGCAACCAGGCTTTTAGCTAAAATGTCCTGGCACTGGGTAAAGTTCATAATGTGGTTGACCCGAGACATGTGGAAGCAAAACACTTCTTCCGCAGGCAGTTGGCAAGGCTAATGAGCAGGTAGAAATCATCTTAACCAGATGTTACCATATAAACCAGGGAAATGTCCCTGTGTTAATGTGAAACTCTGTTCCAGCATGGACAGATGAGATTTCCATGTAGTAGTCAATTTCAGTATACCGTAATTATTTAGCTGATCACTTCTAATAACTGGTTGGAGTTGCCTGAAGACCTGGTTTGAGTTTATTACTAAGCTGGTTATCAGGAGGGCCCTGCCAATGATATTGGAAGTCATGTCCTCCATAAATACAATTTTAAGTTAGTGTTGCCTGCCCCTAAAGTTTAGCATAGGCCAGATAGACTTACATACAGAGGGAAGTTACCTTAAAGAAAGTGTTTAATCCAGTTACTAAAAGAGATGCAGCTCTTAGAATTGAATAGCATGGAAGTAAGAGTCTCTACTGGAGAGGATGCTTTCATACTTTTGAGCAAATGTCACACTCCTTCCTTGTATTCATGTAAAAGTCATGTACAAGCAGGGCCCACATAATGAATTGGATATCACAGAATTAGGGGTGGAATTTTTTTAAAATAAAAAAATATGGAATTGCAAAAGCCATTTGTATTTTTAATTAAATGATGTCGGTCATATACTTCCAAAACATTTTTTGTATTTGTTTGACCAGAGAGATTTAATTAGGTAACGTAAACTACTCATCTGTGGACATGCCTCTAACCCACCATAGCCAGCTAGTTATCAAACCATCATATCTCTAGTAGACAGCTTGCAGCATGCACAATGCCCTGTCTCCCCATCTCTCTTGCAGTGAATTCCTGACTTACTGACTGTTGTTGCCGGCTAAGCAAAGATGATCTATATATACACTGTTATTCCATATATAGTAAATCTTTACTTCTTTCTCTCTGAGATATTATGCTAAAGTGTCTACAGTAAGCAAATTTAGCCCATGGAACTACTATATTACTGAAACCGTGCCCACATTGTTTGATTGACAGCAACTTGCAAATTAAATAGTAAAGCAACAATTGTGATTGCATCTGTGTTTTGGCCAGTTTGGGGATTTTCCAAAGTATGGAAAAGCATTGTTAACTGAAAACTATTTTCCTTTTTGTCACAATTCATACCATAACAAGCAAAAATGGCAAACCTGAGAAATTATTAATTGACAATGTATTTTTACAACTTAACGAGCCATTTACATTTGATGTTTAAATAGACCAAGGAAAAGAAACACAATTTCAAAGTGGCAGGCATTATGCATACCCATTCATGAAAATGATAATACATGACTTTGAATTGAAGTTTTCACAACAATGCATACAATTAATAAAAATAAACTGCTGGGCTCCTGAAAGTTAGCTGCGTCATTGTGAGACAAGGGTTTGAATCCTGTACACTGATTAGCCCAGGGGTCCCACAGAGGGCGATGCAATTGGCCAGAAAAGTCCAGGCTTGGGGGGTTAGTAATAGAATATGCTGTAGTTGCCTTGCCTCTTCCTGCTCTGGTAACTCCTTGGGTTCCTTTGAGGTAAATCAAGTTAGAAGTCTGGTGAGTGCGTTCATTCCAGCGCGTACACATTCCGGTCTAAGTTTCATGGTTTAGAAAGCAGCATAATAAGAACCATAATGGATGTGCTTCTGAAGAGTTTTCCTGTGATGACGCAGGTTCTTAATAATGAAACTGATATCACAGAATTAGTGGGGAAAAAAAACAGGGGAAAAAATGAATGTGGTGAAAAATGTAGTATATAGCCTATCCACAAACTGCTGGAAAATGAATCTTGAACCAGATTCTTTAGTGCCAAAAGGTAAAGTAACTGTTACATAAACTTCAATTAGAATTATTATTGCTGGTTCCAGTGATTTATTGAAATATCATGTTTCAATACTGTGTGCACATCTAATTACAAAAGATGTATTAAAAATACTGTTTACTAGAGATCAACAGCCTTCAGAAAGCCTGTTGTGGTTTAGAAAGCAACAAATGCAACAAGTAGTATGACAAATCAAGGTTTTGGTCATGTACATTGCCCTCCACTAATATTGGCATCCTCGATAAAGCAAAATACGAGCAAAAAAATTCCGGCAGGAAATTGATCCAAAGCATGCCTCAAAATCAATACAAAAATGGTTCACTGACCACAGAATCAAGGTTTTGCCATGGCCATCCCAGTCCCCTGACCTAAACCCTGTAGAAAACCTGTGGGATGAACTGAAGAGGTGAGTCCACAAGAACCTGAAGAGATTCTGTATGAAGAAATGTTGGTTGTTAGTCCATACTATCTTTTGCAGGTACACGTTCATATTTAGGAGACTGTGTTTACACTACTAATTTAGCATTTATCCAGAATGACTTACAATAAGAAGTGTAAAAACAGAGGGCTTCTGTCAAAGCAAATATGAAACATTTAACCTCTCTTACCCTCAATATAGATGTCAAAACATGTAGACTACTGGCTGTAAACAAGTCTTCCTCTGATTAGTCAAGTGACCACTCTATAGGCTAACATGCACATAATACATAAAAATTGTATTTGACACCAGAATGTTTTTAAACATAATTTATTGAATTTAGTGAAAATATACATTAACACATGTTTGGACCTAAGCTCTCTACTATACTGAGCTTGGCTCTCTATGTCCCTGTGACAATACATAAGAACTGTGGTGAACCTTTATGTTAAAAGAGGGTCTCAGGGAATTGCACTGACTCTCCCTTAATTTCTAGAGGACTTGAATATCCTCACTTTTCTGCTTTGAAAAACACCACTCACAACAAATCACTGCCACTGACTTGATAGATACATCTCCCTACTCCCACTCTAATGAAGATACCAGCATGGAGGCAGAGTATGGGCTAAATAATAACATTATAACCCGAGTATTGGCCAAATTAAAATAATGCAAGAGTCAGAGGGTAGTCAAGAGCCAGAGGGTAGTCAAGACCATAGTTTGAACCAGGGACCATGGAACTATTAAGCCAGTACTTTAATCTATCTTCTTGGTTGCTAGTGTTATGAGGGATCATCCCACTTCTGGAACTAATATAGAGAAGTTAGGATGTCCTAACTGGGCTTTACAATCTGGAACTTGCAAGTGTCATCCAAACACTAACTGTTACTCCAAGAGATCCAAATCTCTTGACAAGGTTTTTAGGTTGTTGGGTTAACCTTTTCTGCCTCATCAGTCAATCTTTTGTGTTTTGTTGCTCTTTAGGTTCAATATAATATATATTTCTGTTTTCCTCCACTCTGTAAATACATGTTACATTTTGGGTTCAATTGAGGGCAAAACATCGCATGAAATAATGAAATAGGGTTATTAGCAAAATATTACATTCGGAACAGTACACTAGCCTTGTTTTTAATGTTAACAATTTTGTATCTGCACTTTCGTTTTCACTGCCCATTCTTTAAGACAACCTGCACTACCTAGATTTATTCTCATTACATTTCCATAAGCAATGAGAAAAGGAGCAACCAAGGAGAAATCAGAGGGATCTAAAACAGTTTATCCACTCCTCTAGGACCAACAAAATGTATAACTCCCAAACACAGTGCCTGGGTCAGTCAATAAAGGCAAATAAAGCCCAGGAACAGCCACAAAGGGACCCTCTTCTCCCTGAAAACAGGCAGTTTAGGCAGTTATGACATGGTGACTTTTAATGCAGGCACGATTTGTGGTCGCTAAAGCCCAGGCTTGCCGGAGGCGACCCTCAAGTAGCAGTGTTTTAATGGGACCAGTTTGTTGACTGTCAAGATAATGGAGAAATCAGTAGCAGACAGCCAGAGCACCGTAAATAGCAAAGGTAATTAGAGATCCTGACAAAAGCCAAGTGTGGTTAGATTCCTTGTTACAGAAGGTGTTGCAGGTACTGTACAAGTAATGACACAGATGGAACCAGGACATGGAGTAGCTCTCAAAAGTATTCACCCCCCTTGGACTTTTCCACATTTTATTGTGTTACAACATAAAAACATATAATATGTTTAAAATATAATAATAATAATAATATAAATATAAAATATAAATATAATAATAATTTTTAGTTTTTGCCACTCATCAACCAAAAAAGTCCATAATGAATATATGAATTAATTGCAAGTACAACACATGTAATTCAAGTAATTCATTGCATAGGTATTCAAGCCCCTTACAATTTTGGAAAACATGGAGATTGCCAATATATACAGGATTGCTACAAGCACATTTGCAATCCATGTCTGGACAGTGCAAAGCAATTGTAGTAAAATTACTTGAAATAGCCCAATTAGACATTCTTACAAGAAAGAATATTAAATCTTATTAAGTTTTACAAGAAGGAATATTGAATCTTACCCTCTGTAAGATGACACTATAGTTAGGAAAGTTGGATGAGTACCTGGGTTATGAGTTACAGTACATACACAGGAGTATTTTTTACCGCAGGGATATTCAGTTCTTACCCGACAAGGTCCGAAGCATGCCGATGATCTGTTCTGCATTATCATTAATTGCAGCCACCTGGTGTCCCAGGTCTTAATACATTCCTGATTAGAGGGTTGCAATAAAACAATGGAGTAGCTGCAAATCTGAATACCCCTCTGAATACCCTTGATTTACTGTTACACTACCCTGATCAATGTTTACAGAAGAAGATGAATGGAGCTGCAAATATAAGTCAGCAATTAACTTAACAGAGCCCGGTTTGGTCAGTCAATCCCTTGACATTTTTTTGAAGTCAATCTTGTCTAAAAATTCTCTTGTTTCCAGAAAGTGTCAAAGATGTCTGCAAAGGTACTCCCACAGATTTGCAGTAAATCTACAGTCAGTTTTGCAATACTAGAAGCCTGCTGAAACATATAATGCTCCAATGCAAGGAAGGCAAAGGACCAGATATACAGTTATAGGTTGTTTATTTTTGGCTACCACAGACTCAGTAGTGTCCTTCACGCGAGCTCCTGGATAACACAGTATTCAAGAGTTTTAACCCTGGAACGGTAAGGTTTCTCACCATGGAGCTACCCAATGGCCATACAGTGGTATAGGATTGCTTTCAAATTCGGTAAATCCCAGGAAGCCTCATTCTCCATAGCCGCAGTCATCCTTTTGGAACTTGACACCCCAACCTCCAACAAGGATGAAGAAGGCGTGGTGAGTTCTGTCTCTAGAAAAGTGAAACTATTTGTGGTCAGTAACCTCCAAGGCTCTTCTAGTTCCTGTTGCCAAAGTTGTAGTTGTGGTTGCAGTTCTTGATGGCTACTCTTCTCAACTTCTGTGAACTATAACATACTCAGTCTGCATTGCAGGGCTAGCGACATCCACGGCGGCATCCGGCCCCCTTGAAGACCTCCAATCTGCCAGAAAGAGACCACATGGCAGTGGCAACATTTTTAATCAGATGGAACATCATCCAGCCATAAGTGTCAAAAAGGAAAACAATACATTTTGAGGCTTTACTAGAATTTCTTTCAGTGATGACAATTGCCGGCTTAGGGTAGCTATCAGGCCTGTATTCATCCACCAGGCAGCAGTTTCCAAAGTGAAATTCATAAGGATCTTTCAAGGGCAAATCTACAGCTGTTGGGCATGGCCAAAATCTTTTAGCTTTATTTCATCTGACCATAGCATCTGGTTCCAATTCAAGGGCCAATGCAGTTTAGAAAATAAAGGACATTTTCCGGCAGCATTATTGGCGTGGAGATGGCAGCTAATTTTGGATTTGTAGACTTGAAGACCCCAAGATGCAACCAAGTCCTTTGGATTCTTCTTTGGCTCCCAGACCATCCTCCTCACTGTGTGTGGGGGCCAGATGCATTCTCTTCCCTATAGTGATAGATGACGAATGGATTTTACATGCAAGTCTCCACATTTTCATACCACACAGAAAAAATAAACCATGGAAGGCAACAATTAAATTTCTTAAAACTGAGACTTAAAAAGTAGAATGTTAATTCAGATTAAAAAATGGCTTTAATTTTATAAGAATCCTTAGGGTTACCAATAATACAACATAAATCATTTTGTCTTGTTTATCTACTTTTTTACTCATCTTTATCAAGAATGCCAATAATATTGCATTTGACTATCATGCATGGTAAGATTTCTTAGACAGCATTCATTGTTTGTCTGTGCAGTGGCCTGTAATGTATGACAGAATCTAACAATGTTCTTCAGCCCTCAGCCTTTTCTAGGGCAAACTCAGTCCCCTGGGAGTTGACAGAAATATCCCAAATATCAGTCTGACTCTTTTGTAAGACTTACTATACCTTTGTGGTTTCCAAAGGCTATAGAATTATTCTGAAACTGTTTGATAACTGACAGCAAATGGCTATGTATAATTCTGCTTACTTGCATTTCTGGAATTAGCTAAACTGTGTACTGACAATTGTAATTGAAATTAAAGTAATATTTTACATGCACTTCAAATGAAAAAAAAAAACATGCTTTTGCTTTTTAACTAGAGTGTAAACTTAAATATTCATTTTCATTTATAGTTTCAACATAGTACTGTAGGATCCTTTAGAAATATTAGAGCTATGTTTTAAATTGAATACAAAAGACAAATTATGTTGGTAAGCCATAACCCCCTAATAACTCTCTATTGGCACAAAATGTTGTCTTATAAATTACAGTTGAAATGTGCCTTTTTAGTTTGTGTTTTAGTGTTTTCCCAAATACAGTTGTTTTTAATTATGTTCTTGAAATGCATTGTTTATTACTTTTTGGAAAGTGCATCCTTAACTGGAAAGTAGAAAAAAAGCAAAAGCTCTTGAAAATCTTTTCATCAAGAAAGGTATGTATTGCAAAAGGAAAGATTATAAACTACTGGGAAGGATGGGCTCATCTGTGGACATTGAAGCGTTGGAGTTCAATAAAGATCAATAAAGATGCTCATGGCAAACCAGCCACGCCTGTGTGTGACAGGGTAAATGAAAATGCTTAATAAATAATATTTAAAAATTCTATACAAAAAAGTAATTTGATAATGGTTTAGTTGATATTTACATTAAACTAATTATAACTAAATAATATGGTTAATATTACACAGAAGACACTGTTTCATAAATAATACTAAACATCATTAGGAAATACTGTTTTGTTTAGTTTTGACTTAAGCCAGACACAGTGTAGGTCTATGTAGAAGTCAAGCTTCGATTTAAGAACAAACCCATTAAAAACTATGGGTATGCACCTTCCAACGTGTGCACTACCTGAAAACAAATGTAATGCCTTTCAAGAGCAGTTAGGTGTTGTGTCTGCTTACTGAAACAAAACGCACCTAGATCAGCACAGCCCTACAATGATAGATACTCAGGAAAACCATTATTTCTTTGTTAGATAACATATTTTTCAAAAAGCACATTCACTTACATTATATGATGTGTTGACTCAGCAGATATCAGGTAGCAAATTCTGTAAGCTACCAGGATATCTTTGCAGCCATGTTTTTGTAATTATGTTTTCAGATTATGTCAAAGTATAGTTGAGAAAGCAGGAAAATTAAATAACTTAAACTTTTGAAATCAACATGTGAAGGTCAAAATATTATTATTAGTTAAAATACTATAACCCTGTTTCCCAAAAAGTTTGGACACTGTGTAAAATGCAAATAAAAACAGAATGCAATGATGTGCAAATCTTTTATACCTATATTTACTTGAAAATAGTACAAAGACAACATATCAAATGTTGAAACTGAGAAATATTATTGTTTTTGGAAAAATACATGCCTATTTTGAATTATAGATGCCAGCAACTCATGTCAAAAAAGTTGGGACAGGGGCATGTTTACCACTGTGTTGCATGACCTCTTCTTTTAACAACACTTTGTAAGCGTTTGGGAACTGAGGAGACCAATTGCTGTAGTTTTGAAAGTTAAATGTTTTCCCATTCTTGCTTGATATAGGTTTTCAGCTTCTCGACACTTTGGGGTCTCCTTTGCTGTATTTGCCATTACATAATGCGTCAAATGTTTTCAATAGGGGAGAGGTCTAGACTGCAGGCACGCCAGTTTAGCACCAGGACTCTTTTACTACAGAGCCATGCTGTTGTGATACGTGGAGAATGTGGTTTCGCATTGTCTTGCTGTAATAAGCAAGGCCTTCCCTGAAAAAGACTTTGTCTGGATGGCAGCATATGTTGCTTCATTAATGGTGCCTTCACAGATGTGCAAATCACCCATGTCATGTGCACTAATGCACTCCCATACCATCACAGATGCTGGCTTTTGCACTGTGCGCTGATAACTAGCCGGATGGTCCCTCTCCGCTTTAGCCCAGGGGACGCAGCGTCCATGATTCCCGAAAAAATCTCAAATTATGATTCGTCAGACCACAGGACAGTTTCCCACGTCGCCTCAGTCCGTCTTAAATGAGCTCGGGCCCAGAGAAGGCAGCGGCGGTTTTGAATCTTGTTTATGTATGGTTTCATCTTTGCATGTTAGAATTGCATTTGTGGATGCTGTGATGTCCTGTGTTCACAGACAATGGTTTTCAGAAATGTTCCTGAGCCCATGCAGTGATGTCCACTACAGAATCGTGTCTGCTTTTAATAAATTGCTGCCTGAGGGCCCGAAGATCACGGCCATCCAATATTGGTTTTTGCCCATGTCCATTGCATACAGAGATTACACCAGATTATCTGATTTTTAAAAAAATATTGTGTACTGTAGATGATGAGATAACCCAAACTCTTTGCAACGTTTTTATGTTTTCATTCATTATTCTTGAATTGTGGCACTATTTGCCCCTGCAGTCTTTCACTGAGTGGTGAAAGACTCTTCCACACTTCTGACAGGTCCATCCTCGCCAATTGACCTTATTAGTTGTATGTAATTCAACCAGGTTTCGTTTTTTAGCATTACACAACATTTCCAGTCTTTTGGTGCCTCTGTCCCAGCTTTTCTTTAAATGTGTTGCTGGCATCAAATTCAAAGTGAGCGTGTATTTTCCAAGACGCAATAACATTTTTCAGTCTCAACATTTGATATGTTGTCTTTGTACTATTTTCTATTGAATAATATCTTTGCATTCAGTTTTTTTTTCATTTTACACAGCATCCCAACTTATTTGGAATCAGGGTTGTATCTTAAAGTATTTTGTTTCTTGCAGAGACCACATGTTGTACTTAAAACATCATGCCAACGCGTGAATAAAACTTAAAGCCATGCTGTAAATCATTTGCTACAGTTTTCACAAGCGAAGTCTTTTTATTTGGAGTTTAGTTATATTCAAAGCAATATTGTATAGTTACTCATTATTTTAAGTGTTGATTATCATGTAATCAGAGTGAATGTTCATGGATAGGGCAAAGGTTACATGTTAGTGTTAGAATAAGGGTTATGGATAGGGATAAAGAAACAGGTGGTAGTTGACATTTACAGTAGATAATCTGTAGAGCATTTACAGATTGACAATTGGGGCTCTTCAAATAGTCTTAGTCTTTTACTGCTTTCTTAAATTGCATTTTCCTGGGAACATTTATAATGACATAGTAAACCTTTTTTATATATAAAATGAATATCATTTTATATACAAAAAAGGCCCACCCTGTTTACCATACATTTTTATTTTCAGTTTCTTTAACACGCATGTATTCCCCTTGCGTACATTGAATTATAAAGGTAAGCAGTGACTTCCTGGATTTACGAGCACAGAACATAGGATGAAACCATTTGGATTTTATTATTCCATTTACTCTTGCCCGGACCACAAAGTGGTTCTGAGAGCCTGTTTTATGTATTCAGCTGCCTTCCCCTCAACAAGCATGTGGAGTCGCTTAAATAAACCATCAACTGGAGCACAGCTGCAACAACAACCAATCGATCGGAGGCAGGTTACCGTCTGAACACTGTGCCGCCAGCACGCTGGCTTCAGCAGGTGGGGTGGGAGTTGTAATTTGCTGCTGAAGGGCTTTTGTGCCTGCCTGACTTCAGAAAAACTGTAACTTCTGCCTCTCTTGATAGATAGCCATGCGGGTTGATAGAATGTGTGTGTTTGGAAAAGATTTGCTGCTGTATAAACAATTGACTCCCTACCTTCCACAACATCTGGGAACTCTCAAGTATTGAAGCTGAAACAAATAACCAGGGACTTGTTAGTTTCTGATTAGATTTTAAACAACTCATCATGGCCCATGGAGCTCCCTTCACTGTTGAGCATCTCCAGTTATACAAGAATAAAACAGGAAATGGAAATAAAAGCAATAACACAAGTTACTAATGAGCATGATACCACTATTACTATTCAGTTGCTTATCACTGAATGTCTTATTAAAAAGGAAAAAAGACATAGTAGGTCTATAAGATGTTTGAAAACAACCACAGCTAAAACAAGCTTTAATATACATAGCTGAAATCAAACAAACAGTGTGAAAACCTTAGCCCTGAATTGTGGTCCACAAAGAGACCAATCCTATGTACCTTGTTGAACTCTGTGTCCTCTGTCTAATCCCGTCTTTCAAACAGGCGGCAACATAAGATTCCTCTCTCTCCTCCGTCAGCACCCAGTCATGTTTCCCGGCTCGTCTTAGGCCAGGACTGCCCACATTGTCAGTAATCCTCTCGTCTACTTTAGACTAAAGCTCTGTTGAGTTTGGACACTGAGATCTTAAACTTCTCTTTAGTTTTAAATAAATAAAGAGAGGAAATCAAAGCATTCCTCTTTGCATCAGGGAATTTCCATCTTTAGAGCATCGTCCACCTTTGTAATTTTAAATTTTTTCCACAACATCTCCCCCTATCTCAGTGTGTTTGGAGCATGTTTTTTTGAAGTTATGAGTGCAATCTGTAATTGTGTGAGTGTACTATGGGGGTGCTCACAAACCCATACATACATTTGTGTGTATGTGTTGTGAGATGATTGGCACTAAGGAACTTCAAACTGAAACTTAAGTTTTTAACTCTATTCCAAAACATAAACTTTACCTTAAGCACTTGATCTAAGACTTAAACCTAACCATCTAGTTTTGTTTCACTTTTACAGTGTGACTGATAGCTTATATGTTGTAAATCTAAATATATTAAAAAAGCCACACAGTGCATAATCTACAAAAAGCGCCATATCGCATATCTCGGTTGCTCCAGCTATGCAAATGGACTGCATTTTCTCTGCTGGGTGATTGAGTTTCAATAATTACAGTGTTCCTGATTACAAATACATAACTAATAACTGGTATATAATTTTCTTAGTTGTTGCTGTTTCTCAGCATAAAGTGATAACTAGGCTGAGTGTGATAACAATGTCTCTGTTTACACACCAAAACACCAAGCACAATATTTACCAATCCCAACCCTCTTCCTTTGAAACTTTGTTTGAGTTCTCCCTTCAATAAGGATATTTGTCAGCTAGAATCTCTGATGCAGTAATGTACCTTAATCCTCCACACCATTTTCTACTACTTTCTCTAATTCTTCTACCTTCTTCTACTACCTTCTCTAATGGCTCCTCTTCTCATCTCTTTTAAATAAAGACCTTCTACACTTTGATGTCATTTGGGAAATTTGTTTAATTGATGTTTAAAATCCAAAATGTGCTATTATGAAGAACATAATAGGAATAATTTATCTAGTTTAAAAAATAAAAATGAATACAAGGATAAGTAGCTTATTGTTTGTGTGTTTCTCTCCAACAAAACAGCTGCTTCAATGGTGTGAAATATCACATAATAGGCCAATTTAAATAGTCTTATAATATGAGGCTATCGAAGCAGTAAGGACCGTCTTCTGTTAGCCTACTAACAAAATGACTCACTCCTCTACCACTTATTGGTTTCTGGGTCACAGAGAGAGGACAGATGAGAGAGGACAGTCTTTTTCCCAAATGAGGAAAGGCCGCAGTCTTACTTTGCCTTCTCTATCTCTCGTTCACTTGTACACACAACACACACAATCTTGTCACGCGCAGTTGAACTTTTGCACTGTGATACAGGGCAGGATTCCCCCCCTGCAAATCCAGTTGCTAGACAATCTAAGCCAATTACAGTGTGAGGGCAAATGGTTAACCTCCATAATATACATTTCCCAGCCTCTTTCTCTGCACTTGCCTGTCATCCCCAGGGCAGAGTTATGCACCAGGGCACAGTGTCCCAGGCGACCCAGTTTGAGTTGGCTCAATTCATTAAGCCAGGCCCCGTGCACAGGCCTGAGTTCACACGGCAAAGGCACTTGCAGCAAACAGCTGCTGCACATTCCTGATGGGAGGGCCAGGCAGATGTCCAAGGACAATCAAAGAGAGAGACAGTGGAAAGTTTATGAGCTAGCATTTGCAAACCTCACTGAGAGCTCTCCACCATCCTTAAAGACTGGGGGCAGCTGGTGTGACTCAAGGTCCTGTCCCGCCTGTTTCTTCCCTCTAAACAGCAACACTTCTCCATTCTAGCATCCTGACGATATCATTTGACTCCAAGGTGCTCTCAGCAAGTACGCCCTACAAGTACACTCCGGCTTCCTTGGCACAAGGAAAGATGGTCATAGTTAAGGGATTAGGACACAGAGACAAATGGGGAGATTCACAATGCTGTGAAACTTGATTCCATTTGCATTGCGTTGAATGATGAAACCTGAGCAAAATACACTGTAATTTATTATTTGCAGAGTCATTATATACTGCATTATTTGTGTTATTGTTCAAGTTAGTGTACTTCTCTTAAATAATATATTGATTATATTCTAGATTAGCTTTCACAGTAAGAGTATCATTTTTGTTTTGAGTTTTTTTGGCTCACAACAAAAAATGAACCCTTCCTCTCACATTTCAGTCACTTCTTTTTATCTATTACATTTTTGCATGAATATGAGACAAAGATAATGCAATATTTATCTCAAACGTGCAGTATATCTGCACTGTTCAATCTCAACAAAATAAAAGCAATATACCTATACAATGCTGTGTAAGGCCACCTGAGAAAATTATTTAAAACCATTTATCTGAGCAGTATGTTTTCATTTGTTCAAAAACACCACATAACACTGAAGTAAACACAAAGAAACTTTAACACAATACAAATGAACAAAGACCAAAAAAGTCAATATTTTGTCTCACCTCTGTTAGAAATGGAAGCAATTTCGGTTTCGTAGACCGTCAGAAAATATTTTCGCTTTTGTAGACTGTCAGTAGTGATAATGTCTTCTAAGTTTCTTACAGGATTTTACATACATTTAATTTTTTGACTGTTTTTTCTTCCTGTTCAAGTGAATTCACACAGCTTCAATAATGTCATGACTTTTGCGTACCTGAATTTTCTCTTCTCGTCCAGAATAAGGGGAAGCCACCACCAAATTTAAAGAAAAACTGACAACTCATGAAATCCACCCCATAACACTGAACGACCACTTGGAGAAAATTGGCCTCCAAAAACTACATACACAGCTTAGTTCATTCATTATATGCAACGGCAAAATAATAATACTGTGTGAGGGTCTCTCTCCAGGTATCTATCTCTCTGTCTCTCTCCCTTTCTCTATTTTTCTCTTTGTTTCTCTCCCCCTCTGCCACTGTCAGCCCTTTCTTCCGCTCTCTCGCCATTGTAGAGAAACACAGCATGGTACCAGTTGTAATCACAATTTCAGGGACAATTTAAAGACTATTTATTATCCTCAGTCAATAAGAATAAACCTCAGACTCCCTGGATGTTCATTTAAAACCTAAATTATAGAGTTTTAAATGATACCCATTTGTTTTACAATAACAGTAGTTGTGCACTCTTCTTTTTATTCTTTGTTTTGATTTCATAAAAAGAGGCATATTGTAACTTAACTGAAAAGTACTGTTGATATCAAAGTCAACACATCCTTATTTAAAATTCAGCATTTGTTGATGAAAAGGATGAAATCTGAAAAATCATATCAGACCTTGTTTCACTTTTGTGAAACAAGTGTCAATGTTTTTGTTGCATAGGTGTGTACACCCGTCAACTAATACTTTGTGAAAGTTCCTTCTGCTTGGATAACAGCAGTAAGTGTGTTTGGATAGTGCAGCATAGTATTTAATTTTTCCTGGTAAAGTTAGCAACAACGAATGTGAGGAAATACATTATATGGCCAAAAGAATGTGGACACCCGACCATCACACCTATTAGAGCTTGTTGGACATCCCATTCCAGAACCATGTGCAGTTGGAGTTACAATTTGGAGTTATCCGCCCCATTGCAACTGTAACAACCGCCTCTTATGGGAAGGCTTTCCACCAGATTTTGGAGTGTATCTGTGGGAATTTTTGCCCATTCAGCCAAAAGAGCATTTAAGAGGTCAGGCGCTGATGTTGGACGAGAAAGCCTGGCTTACAATTGCCATTTCAATTCATCCCAATGGTGATCAATGGGGTTGAGGTCTGGCCTTGTGTGCAGGCCACTCGAGTTCCTCCTCACCAACCTTGTCGAACCATTTCTTTATGAACCCCACTTTCTGCACAGGGACATAGACATGCCTTCCCTAAACTGTTGCCACAAAGTTAAGACTGTCTAAAATGTCTTTGCATTCAACTTTACAGTAGGCACTATGCATTCCAGTAGGTAGCATTCTCCAGGCATCCGCCACATCCAGATTTGTCTATCAGACAGCCAGATAGTGAAGCATGATTTATCACCCCAGGGAACACGTTTCTACTGCTCCAGAGTCCAGTGGCTTTGTGCTTTACACCACTCCAACCGACTCTTGGCACTGCGCATGTTGATGTGAGACTTGCGTACAGCTGCTCGGCCATGGAAATCCATTTTGTGAAGTTCCCGATGAACAGTTCTTGTGCTTATGAGATTTCATGAGGATGTGCTGGATTTTCTAAAATACCTGTACTTAATAAGTAGTAGGGGTTTCCACATGCTTTTGGCCATATAATATACATTACTTTGGCATTCAAGCAACAGGTTACCACTTATACCAAATTATATCAAATTTTTAACTAAGATGATTATCTTTCATAGATTTTTGGGTTGCTTCCTTCTATTCCATGCTTACGGCATTGTATTGATTCCAAGGGAAGATTTTGACCATATATAATTAATTAGGGGTGTGTCAAAATTCAAATCACCATGGTGGTGAGGCTAACAACAATATTTATCAATGGTTATCTACGAGTGCATGTAAATTGGACATAGGATCATTTGATATTCTAAAATATTCTCTGTGTTCGACCATTCTAAATTTTGTCAATTCAAATTTAGGGACATTTCTATACAATATTGATAAATGGGGTCCCTGTATCAGTTGATCTGACTGACAGAACATTTCCGAATAACAACACAAAAAATCGAAAGGTGTGAAATTGACTTTTATAATGTTTAGACTAAACAGATTAGTCTACGAAGACGGATGTTCTTGAGGCCATTAGGAGTTATTGTATTAGATTTGTAATGCATAACAAGCAACCCTGATGTTAGAATACAAGATAGCGTTCTACTGCAGGTGACCGGATAACAGGCCATTGAATAACAAAAAAATTGTGATGAATTAAAATAGTAATTTACTACTTAAAATTGTAATTTACTAATTAAAATAGTAGCAAATTAATGCAAAACCATAGTGGAAATTTGGTTTGTCGTTGTGTATGTATTCTGATGTTTCATAAAATACAGTTTTAACTTGTGAGTTCGTCCCATTGCTGGAGTGCAGTAAGGCCTGTAAATTAGGACCTATTGGACTAGTTGAAATACAGTATTTACACAAATGTCCCTGCCTCTCTGTGATAATTCTAAACTCCTTGATTGGAAGAAAAGGAAATATTCTGCTCAAGATCCCTACATTTAGAAACCCTGAATAACTGTGATCAATTACCTTCATTAATGATAATATTGAACTTTTTTCTGAGAGCATTTTTAGTACTTTCAGATTTGAAGCAAATAGGTATCATAATCATAACATATGGAAAATATCTACATTTTATATATAGCTGCTAAACCATGTTTATATGATGTTTTAAAAATGTATATTTGACTGAAATTTCCATGATAGCAGTGCTGGCTGAATAAATTAATGATTTTCGGTGAATGACTCATATAATTCACCAATGTACACCTTGAAAGTCAAATAAATAAGAATCAGATTGTACATGAAAGTTTGTTACAATTTGCCGCCTCAATCCATTTGGCATTATTCAAATTTTTTTAGTTTAAATTATTCAGTATTTTTTTCCACAAAATCACATATGGCTAGGAATATTCAACAGTAAAACAGATAGGGGCAGTAATGATCATAAATCAGTGTCAATGTAGCTAGCTAATCTATTTTTGTATCTAGCTAAATATTTATCATCAGCTTAAAAACACAAGAGCTTAGATAGCAATGCAGGGCTCCTTTTTTCTCTTCTCATATTACTTTTTGGTGGCAACAGCTTTGCAGTAGCCTCTACATTCAGATCGCCCAGAGTATAATACTTATATGAAGTATGTCCGGCAGATGAAAATATTAACAGCCAAAATGTCTGGTGGGAAATATACCAAAAGAATAAATAAATAGATTAATAGCATATCAAATAGCCTAATATTGTGTGACCTATATGATTTGTTTCCAAGAAAACAGCGAGGCTCTGCTCGCTCTTTGAGTAAGACATTACTGAGTGTTTGGTCATGTGACCAAGTGTGGCGCAAGGTTCAAATGCCGCACATTCAGGTCGCAACTCTGGCATACGACTCTGAAATGTTGAAGGCTAAGCAGACATCCCCAGGTCAGTTTTAAAAAAAAACAAGCGATGGTGCAACTCAGGCCAGCAAGACCACAGAAAAGTGTAGTTATTTGAAATAGCCTAGTTATTTGAAATAGCTATAGGAAATATGGTTGCAAATGACAAAATTCAATTTACAATATTAGTCAAAATATTTTACACACGCTTGAGTGTTTTTTCCTTTGGTTGATCAGAATTGATGTGACAAATATGCAATGGAAACGCATTTGTCTATTAATAATAATGTTGCAAAATTTGGTTACATTATGGTGCATTGCAAAACAATTTTAAACTAGATTTGAACATACTGGAATTTAGAAGCAAACCAATTTCAGTAAATGATCTGCGCCTATTACTTTCCACAGAGCTGTCAAACGCTCTGATATCCTATGGAAACGGAAATAATTCACAAGGTATTTGTTGAAACATTTCTAACATTGGCCTAAAAATCCCTTATTGAGATTGGAAACATGATTTTGGAATCAAAATATTGTGCAAAAAGATTGTCTATATGAAAAAGATTGTCTAAAATGCCTCCCTTAAAGGAAATCTGTATTTTCTGACACAAAAAAGCGGTTTGGTCAGATTTTTATATGAACATATTGACTATTGTCAGACAAATAAATTTAGAAAAAAAATATTGGGCAGAATGATTCTATTTTATTGCAACTTAATCAAATGCCAAACTATGTAAATGGGACGTTTTACCCCATTATCGGGGCAAAATGCCCCTCCTTATAGGGTAAAATGCCCTCTGGGTTTTTTTTATTCCCAATTAAGATTTATTCCATATTGTGAAGTGAATAACACTGATAATCTCGTTATCTCGTTATTTTATTTCTTTTGAATTCCTCTGTTTTACATTGAAGGGCACCCCCAAAATTTTATTTTTAACCATTTACAGACCTCCACGATATTCTGCACATTTTATTGATGATTTTGCTGAACTACTATCTGTTATATCAGTTGATTATGACTTGTTTATTATTACAGGGGATTTTAACATCCACATAGATAATAGTACAGACAATAATGCCAAAGACGTTTTTGCACTACTTGACACTTTTGATCTCACTCAACATGTGAAAGAGCGTACACACACTCAAGGCCACATTCTAGATCTGGTTATCTCTAAAGGTCTCGATATTTCCTCTGTCATGGTTAAAGACATGGCCCTGTCTGATCATTTCTGTGTCTCTTTTTTGAATCACTTATCACCCCGAATGTTCCAGTAAACTCCGTTTCTGTTAAGAAAAGGTACATTAATGAGAGTACCAAAGCTCAGTTTATGGAAGCCATAGCTATCTCTCCAACAATAAGTGCTGAGTCAGTTGATGTACTCCTGGATAATTTTAATGCCAAAATATTGAATGTCATGCATCGTGTTGCACCGGTAAAGGTAAAGAAAACTATGAGCAAACAGAAAACACCATGGAGAACCACCATGATGGTAAGCGCCCTGAAAAGAGAATGTAGGAAATCGGAACGCAAGTGGAGGAAAACTAAACTTCAAATTCACTATGATATCTACAAACAAAGCCTTGGTAGCTTCAACAATGAGTTACGCAGGGCCAGACATCAACATTTATCGGGAATGATCAACAAGAATATCAACAATACCCGCACTCTATTTGTCATGGTCGACAAGCTTACAAACCCAATAAAGCAGATAACATCAGAACTCATGTCCACTGTGAAATGTAATGAATTTGCATGTTTCTTTAGTGAAAAAATTCTAAGTATTAGACGGGCCATCAGAACTGCACAGTCTAAAAAGGACTCTGTACCGTCACCCATCTCCCTTTTATAGCCAAGATCATTGAGAAGGTTGTCTTCAATCAACTCAGCAATTTTGTGACCTCAAGCGGTCTCTTAGACAAATTTCAGTCAGGTTTCCAACCTCACCACAGTACTGAAATGGCCCTGATTAAAGTTTTAAATGATATATGGCTGAATACTGATTCTGATAAAATAACAGTTCTGGTTCTATTAGATCTCAGTGCAGCATTTGACACTGTAGATCATAGAACACTTATAGATAGGCTGGAAAACTGGGTAGGACTCTCCGGGACAGTCCGTGATTGGTTCAGATCTTATCTAGATGTCCGGAGTTACTTTGTCACCATTGGTAATCATGAATCTGATAGGGTGGCTATGACATGCGGAGTTCCACAGGGATCAGTTCTCGGACCGCTTCTGTTCAATCTCTATATGTTACCTCTGGGCCAAATTCAACAGAACAACAACATTAACTACCACAGCTATGCTGATGATACTCAAATATATATGGCACTCGAACCGTGTGACAACAGCTCAATAGACTCTCTGTGTCACTGTATAGAGCACATAAATACCTGGATGAACCAAAATTGTCTACAATTAAACCAAGATAAAACTGAGATTATTGTGTTTGGCAACAAAAATAAAAGAACAAGTATTAGTAAAGAGCTGGATTCTCGGGCCCTTAAAACCAGGGATCAAGTGCATAATCTTGATGTTCTGATAGGCTCAGACCTCAAATCTAACAGTCATATCAAAGCGGTCACCAAAACAGCATTCTATCATCTAAAAAATATAGCCTGAATCAAAGGCTTGGTGTCCCAAAAAGACCAAGAGAAGCTCATCCATGCTTTTATCTCTAGTAGGGTTGACTACTGTAATGGCCTCTTAACTGGACTCCCGAAAAAGACTGTAAAACAGCTGCAGCTCATTCAGAATGCGGCTGCTAGAATGTTAACCAGGACCAAGAGAACAGAGCACATAACTGGCTTCCAGTCAGTTACAGAATAGATTTCAAAGTGGTGCTTTTAGTTTATAAATCTCTGAATGGTTTAGGACCAGAATACATTTCTGATATGTTTGAAGAATATAAACCGAGCAGGGCTCTTAGATCCATGAACACAGGTCAGCTAATAGAGCCCAGAGCCCAAACTAAACATGGAGAAGCTGCGTTTAGCACTTATGCTGTACACAACTGGAATAAACTACCAGAAGATCTTAGATGTGCCCCAAACGTATCCATTTTTAAATCCAGGTTAAAAACACGACTCTTTTCACGTGCCTACGACTGAGCACTTAAACTTAACCACACTGTTTAGCCTTTTAGCTTCCTATGTTTTTATCCCATTTTTAATCTTTGTTTTCTTATTGTATTTTTATTATTATTATGTTTTCATTTGTTTTGATGTTTTCATTTGAGTATTTGTTTTTATGTTATTGTATTTTTATATTTTTTTTATTTTATTTTTCTTTGTAAAGCACATTGAATTGTTTCGATGTATGAATTGTGCTATATAAACATAAAATAAACTTGCTTGCTTATCATGGCACCTGTCAGTGGATGGGATATATTAGACAGCAAGTGAACATTCTGTCCTCAAAGTTGATGTGTTAGAAGCAGGAAAAATGGGCAAGTGTAAGGATCTGAACGACTTTGACAAGGGCCAAATTGTGATGGCTAGACGACTGGGTCAGAGCATCTCCAAAACTGCAGCCCTTGTGGGGTGTTCCCGGTCTGCAGTGGTCAGTACCTATCAAAAGTGGTCCAAGGAAGGAAAAGCGGTGAACCAGCGACAGGGTCATGGGTGGCCAAGGCTCATTGATGCACGTGGGGAGCGAAGGCTGGTCCTTGTGATCCGATCCAACAGATGAGCTACTGTAGCTCAGATTTCTGTAAAAGGTAATGCTGGCACTGATGGAAAGGTGTCAGAACACACAGTACATCGCAGTTTGTAACACTTGACCCACTGCAGTTTGCCTATGGACATAATAGATCTACAGAGGATGCCATTGCTCTGACCTTCCACTCCGCACTCTCTCTGGACAAGAGGAACACGTGAGAATGCTGTTCATTGACTACAGCTCAGCCTTCAACACCATTGTGCCGCACAAGCTACCGGTGAAGCGTAGGGATCTGGGTCTTGACCCCTGTATGTGCAGATGGATCCTGAACTTCCTGACGGGCAGACCCCAGGTGGTGCGGATGGGCAACACCACCTCCTCCTCACTGACTCTCAGTACTGGCTCCCCCCAGGGCTGTGTGCTGAGCCCACTCCTGTACTCCCTCTTCACCCACGACTGCCTGGCAACCCACATCTCCAACACCATCGTTAAGTTTGCTGACGACACCACCATCATAGGCCTGATCTCTGACAACAACGAGTCAGCCTATAGAGACAAAGTAAGGTCACTGACTTCATGGTGTCAGGAAAACAACCTCCAGCTCAATATCAGCAAAACGAAGGAGATGATTGTTGATCACTGTTACGAACCCTGTGGCTCTAGCAGCCTAGGGTGGATGGTACAGAGACCCGTAACATAAAACTCATGCAAAGTGTTGTAGTGTACAGGAACAGTGAGAACAAACGACACAGACAACCAAACCTACCGTCAAACATAAAACGTTTATTATAAACACATGATAAAGGGGTTAGGGAAAAGGGGCTGAGCTGGACCCAAGAAATGAAATAATATAGTCAAAACACCCCTAAACTGAACTTGCCTGCCTGAAGAACCGCTTAGCTGACTACTAACTAATACAAAAATACAGTGGGTGGTCCGTTTAGTTCTAACTAGTGTTTTTAGACAAAGTTTTCCTACGGGTTGTGTATGCCCAAGGGCAACTTGCTAAAAACTCCCGTTTCCCAGGGACACAGGGATAAACAAAAACACACAGGTCAAACAAGGACTAAACAGCACACAGCAAACAATTGACTAGACAACACCAAACAAAACACCACAGCAATACATACTCACATGAAACAGGACAAAGTAAGATGTATGTGCTAAACTAAGTGATGTATGTATGAACAAAGTGTCTGTCTATCAAAAAAGGTATGTATCTCAAGAGTGTCTATGTCCATGTGGGATAAATCAAAAGAGCCTCTCTGGGAGAACCAACTGACTGGGTTTTTAAACCAGGGATGTGTGATGCGATTGGATAATGGAAAAAGGAACAGGTGGTGCAATTAGGAGGGGTGTCCACTGATTGGTCCACCTCAGCAGTCAGGCGATGCACTCATGACTGCCAGGTGGGAAACACCAACGAGCACAATCAAGAACATAAGGGACACCTGTGGAGATGTCAGGAGGGGAAAAAACACAAACGCGCATACAGGGTACCTGTATGCGTAACAATCACTGGAAGCAGCGGTGGGGAGACCACGCCCCCAAACACATCAATGGGTCTGCAGTAGGGAGAGTTCACAACATCTGGTTCCTTGGTGTCAACTTCGGCGATGACTTGACCTGGTCTCATCACTCTAACATCTTGGTGAAGGAGGCCAGGAAACGGCTCTTCTTCCTACGCCGATTAAAGAGATTTGGCATGGATTCCAGGATACTCACCAACTTCTACGGATGCACTATCGAGAGTATCCTGTCCGGCTATGTCACCGCCTGGTATGGCAGCTGCACCGCCCTCGACCGCAAAGCATTTCAGAGGGTGATTAAAACAGCAGAGCGCATCACAAGGTCTGACCTGCCATCCCTGCAGGATCTCTACACAGAGAGGTGTAGGAGGAGGAGCAAATGAATCATTACAGATCCCAGCCAACCATGCCATGGACTGTTTACCAAGCTGCCGTCAGGCAGAAGGTACAGGAGTATTCCGTCCAAAACTAACAGGCTACGGGACAGTTTCTTTCCTCAGGCCGTAAGGCTGCTCAATTCAGGAACCCATCTTCCCTTCCATCCATAGTCCCATGCAGGCCCGCCGATAGGGGGGGACAAACGGGTCTGTTGGCCCAGGGTGTTGGCCCAGGGTAGGGGGGGGGGCAGAACTGACATTGGGTTGACACTAAAGGGCCAATTTAAGATTATCTCGTCCCGTGCCCAGGCAAGACTGTCAGCTGGCCTGGTCCCATGCACACCTGTCACTTTATATCATGCTCATCTGCCAATCATATCATGCACAACTGTCACTTTTACATTGCACTACGGTTGTACAGTTGTATAGTTATTATTATTGATGCGTGTTTTTTGTATAGAGTTATTATTGATAGTTTGTGTTATCTTCTTATTTTTATATTATAATTACTGTTACTTTTTTAACTTTTAACTGCACTGTCGGGAGTAGGAAAACCAAGCATTTCATTGCCATAACTTGTTATTGCAGATGACAAATAAACCTTTTGAACATGAACTTTTTGAACTTTTGAACTTTGCTTGTTGCATATGGGTCTGCGTAGCCGCATACCAGTCAGGGTGCCCATGCTGACCACTGTCCACTGCCGAAAGCGCCAACAATGGGCACGTGAGAATCTGAACTGGACCATGGCGCAATGGAAGAAGGTGGCCTGGTCTGATGAATCACGCATTCTTCTACATCATGTGGATGGCCCGGGTGCGTGCGCGTCATTTACCTGGAGAACACATGGCACCAGGATGCACTATGGGAAGAAGGCAAGCTGATGGAGGCAGTGTGATGCTTTGGGCAGTGTTCTGCTGGGAAACCTTGGGTCCTGCCATTCATGTGGATGGGGGACCCAAAAGGGGGACGTACACAATATTAGGCTGGCGGTTATAACGTTATGGTTGATTGGTGTATCTCTAACATGTGACAATTCTTCACCTCATATGACCTGGTAGAAGTACTGCAACAAACACTGACCATGGCAGGCATGGTTTGTATGTGCAGTGTGTCTGTGTGTGTGTGTGTGTGTGTGTGTGACTGGAGGAGATGTGTAGTAAGGTGTAGTTTCCACTCTCTATCTACACTCAGCAGGATCATGTATTCTCCACCACCGGGTCATATTGACCCTAACATTACAAATGTAACTATTTTTTTTGGAGGCCCTTGAAACTGTTAAATGTGGTCGCCTTTCGTTTTACTTGTTCATAAACACAATCTTGAGGATATCATCAAGTTTCATGCAGATCAAAATAACCTAAATGGTATTTCAGACATTTCAAAGTCTTAAAACGGGTCAATTTGACCCTAACATAACTTAAGGTTTAAGTTGTGCTTTTAGGATTGCCTGTAAATACGTTGTTCAGTGAATGAGATGGTTAATTTGCATACTGTCCTACTGTAACTCTGATTGGATATGATACAAAGAAGGGTTGTGCCGAGTATTCGGACAAAATGACTATTGTTACAGGTATGTGCAATTTGACATCTACAGATATGATACGAATATTTAATGTCATTATCCATGATCGGATAGTTACTGAAAACCAGACATTCTCAAGTCCCTCACAATGCTTCACTGCTCGCACATATTTAAATTGCACATGGTTGTACGACATTATTAGAGGAGCACCCTCCCGTTTCCCCACCACCAGTTTTGTGACGTCCTGATAAATAATTTATGATATGCATTATATTCCTACCAGCATATATAGGATTGAAGCTGCTATCCCTGCCCCAACTCATGAGACATGCACACGTGGTCGGCTATTCTTCAGTCTCAGGGTTCAACTTCATCCCTGGTGCAAATACACAAAGTAGAATCAGTAGTTTATCACCCATACGAAAAATAAATATATTTTAGCAACGCAAAATGCATGCAGAATGTATGATGGATATATGTCGAATACATTTAACTGTTTTCAAATTACATTTCAGGTATCAAAATGAATTTCACCTTTAATTCCGAAAAATATGTCCAAAATAACATTAATGTAAGACTTATATTTTATCACTTCACAGCCGACCTGAAAATTATTATACCTTTATTTCAACAATGAACACAAACTGAGACCAAGATCTCTTTTACAGCTAAACACAGGTGATATTCCCTTAGAGGCTTCAGGTTTTAGTGGATATTGGGCCTGTGGGGTCACTTAGGTGTAACCCAGGGATTGGGTTTTTGCTGAAATCAATATTATATTACAGCCAATAATACGACCGGATTTTCTAAACAAATGCAGCGCACCAAGTCTACACAAAGTGAATATACAAAAAACACTTCAAAATATTCATCATTAGTGATGTATTAATGACATCACTTTTAGGTGTTGAAATACATATACAGCTCCGGAAAAAATTAAGAGACCACTGCACCTTTTTATTTCCTTTCCAAAAAAGTCAAAAAGGAAGGTTTTGAGTGAGGAACAGAAGGGTTGAAATTAAGGGACCCCTGCAAATTGAACACTTCTGTTCCTCACTCAAAACTTTCCTTTTCAACTTTTTTGGAAAGGAAAGAAAAAGGTGGAGTGGTCTCTTAATTTTTTTCCAGAGCTGTATATATATAAATATACATTTACAAAATACATTTCATCTTGCAGTCACCAATATACTCTAATGCACTGTAGCAACCTTGGTAAGGCCTCTACTCACCCCTCTACAAGAGATATCCCTGTTTGGAGCAGTGGTTAGCACACTCAACTTGGAAGCCAAACATCACAAGTTTGAGACACGGCCTGCCAAAAGGCACTGTACATTTAAAAAATGTGTTAAATGTATTAAAAAATATTTTCTGAATGTATTGAAAAATATATTTAGTATGTATTTTACAATACATTTTCAAATGTATCTACAACATTTTTTGATATATTTTTATGCATTTGGTAATATATTTGTAAATATATTTTAAATGTATTTATTACATTTCCTTATATAAATTAGTTGGCCAATTTTTATTTTTAAATGTATCCAAAAATGTTTTAAAAAAATATATTTAAAACATTTATTTTCCGTGAGGGCAGATATCTTCTTTCTTCATAATATGGTTTCTTTGTCTATTTCATGTTTAGTGGGCATTTTTATTGCTGAAGAAACTTTAATTTATATTGTACCCAGATAGCACGCATATGTCTTGCCGATATTGCCCTTAAATTGAGACATCGTATTCACATTTAGGACATCGATAGGAAGTCGCCTGTGTACTGGATCAGCTATTAATCTTGAAAACGTTGAATTAGATTAGATAATATCCAGATAAGATCTAAACCTTCAGCGGCTTGTGTGGCCTGTGCTGTCTATACAGTGGATATAAAAAGTCTACACACCCCTGTGAAAATGCCAGGTTTTTGTGATGTAAAGGAATGAGACAAAGATAAATCATTTCAGAACTTTTTCCACTTTTAATGTGACCTATAATGTGAACAATTCAATTGAAAAACAAACTGAAATCTTCGAGGGGGAAATATGAAAAATAAAAACCTTACAGTAACCTGGTTGCATAAGAGCTCAAGTAAGTAATATTTCAGCTGACTGTACGGTGAATACATTACTACACGGCATACACATGAGCAAAATTGGAATGAAAAGAGGTCAACTCTAGTGCAAATTGTAGTTACTTAGCTTATTATTTATTTTAATTGTAAGCGATGTACTCCTGTTTTTGTCAATGCAATAATGTGAGCCATCTATTTAACTAGGTATAGGTAGGTAGGTAGGTATGGTACCGCGGCACTAGTGACCACATGGACTATGCTAACGCTATAGCTAGCTTGACGAAGTTGGTTTAGTCACAAAAGAAAGGTATGTGTTTTTGTTAAATCTATTAAATGTCGGCAGTAGAGCGGCGGGGAAGCGCAATGCTTACATGCATTTATTAGCATGTAATAAATGCATGTAAGCATCGCCAAGCCGATGTCCCCCAACCCTTAACCCACCTGGAGACACTCCAGGTGCTTGCGAGAAGTAATTAAGTTTTTTTTCAGCACCTGCCACCACTTATTGTTTATATGCAACGTTTATATATTTTAGTATTATGTAACACATTCTTTTTGAAAAAGTATTGTTTGAAGAGAAGAATCAAATCAATTAATTCAAATGACATATTTTTAATTCACTAGCTTTGTAAATAAGTTAAAGTGACATTGTAACACAATTGAATATTAAGTGACAAATCAAAGTACACTTAGTCTGGATTAGATAACCATAGTCACAGACCGTGTTTGAAACAGTTGAAAAAGCATCAGAGTAGAAAAATCCCAGTGTACTGGCATTATTACAATAAAAGATTACATAATTTTGCATTGTTCCGGTAGACTTAGGTGTGTACATTTAACAATTACTCAACACCAGCACATTTAAAACAGCCTACGTAACTCGTTTAAACCCTAATTAAATACTATCATGCAGGCTGACTTAGAGTGCTCTGACAACATCTACCAGGAGTAGGGTACTTGAACAGTGACTTTTCTTAAGCATTGCAGACTGCAGATGGCTAGAAAGTTTGGTAGGCTGTTGCTGATTGAGTTAACATTAAAATTAAGTAGTTTTTAATCTTAGCGCTGAGCTAGCAAATTTAGCTAGAGAACAGCTAAATTTGTGTAGGTGTTTTAACAAAGGCAGATAAAACAATGGTTACCTACTCCCTCCGGGTTAGAGAAACTCCAATTATAAAGTCTACTAGGCTTAACAGAGGGGGTCCTAACTATTATTTTAACATACTCAAACAACCAGTTTTAATTGTGAGCAACAAAGACTAATAATAGTCTAATATTTGTGTACAACATTGTATCCAGTTCACCCTATTGCACCTCCATGCCCGTCTGAAATGAAACTCTATGTAAATATAAATTGTTTATTTGATTACAACACGTGAAAACAAAGATGCATCAATCTAAATACATAAGAGTGAGACAAACAACATTCATCTATTTCAATTTGTTCAGACCACATACAAGTGTTTGGCCATAGGAGTATACCATGTCATACTCTTAATTGCCTGCCAGCCAGCCTAAGATACAGGGGCTGCATATTGGAAAGGGGGGGGGCACTCATTCAGATAATTTTCCAAGTGAGATACACTAAATGGTAAAAAGTATGTGGACACTCCCACTAATTGTTGAGTTCAGGTGTTTCAGCCACATCCTCACAGGTGCATCTAATCCAGCACATAGGCATGAAATCGCCATAGACAAACATTGGCAGTACAATGGGTCGTACTGAAGAGCTCAGTGACTTAAAACATGGCACTGTCATAGGATGCCACCTTTGCCACAAGTCAGTTTGTGAAATTTCTGCCCAACTAGATCTGCCAACTGTAAGTGCTATAATTGTGAAGTGGAAGTGTTCGGGAGCAATATCAGCCCTGCCACGAAGTGGTAGACCATACAAACTCAGAGAGGGGCTGCCGAGTGCTGAAGTGTGTACACATCACCTATCATCTGTTGCATCACTCACCACAGAGACCCAAAATGTTTTAAACATTGTCCTACACAAATAGCTGTTTTGTTATTAGGATGTTTCATAATTTTCAAACAGCCTGTATCAATTACTGTGTAGGGTACTGGTGTGTTTCTCTATTAAAACATTCATGATTTAGTGGTGAAGACACAATGGGAATTGTTTTGCACTCCATAAAAAAACTTCAATGTTAAAAGTACATTGTGTTCTACTTTACTTTATCATATAAAAGGCTAACATGTGGAAACAATTACATAGAACTAATAGCATTGTAATTAGTTCATAGTGCTGGAGGCTGTATGAGTCCAGTACATTTCTCAGTTGTCCGGGAAAAATAATGCTGTAGGTCACATTGTCCATCCACAAATATTCCTAATAGAAGCCCTGGTCTGTGTTGGGCTCTGTTATTTCCATCCTGCATTGATCTAGAATTCTCACATATGCCTTACTCTACGTCATTCCTGAACATGTTATGATAGTGGTGCTGGGCTGTGAGCACAGGTCCCACTAGAGGACGTTGGGCCCTCATTCCACCCTCATGGAGTCTGTTTATGACAGTTTGGTCAGAAACATGCATACCAGTAGCCAGCTGGATGTCATTTTGTAGCGCTCTGGCAGTGTTCCTCCTGTTCCTCCTTGTACAAAGGAGCAGATACAGGTCCTGCTGCTGGGTTGATGCCCTTGACACTAAAAAAATGCAAAACTAGAGAAGAAACAGTCAGGAAGGATAAGGAGACAGCAATTGTCCATGGCCACCACGTGCAAAACCCTTCCCTTTTTGGGGGTTAGCTTGCTGGTGCCTCTCCAGTGCTCTTGTTGTCACTTTAATTTGTACCAAAACAGGTGACATTGATTCAAAATTGCTTATGCTTCCTAACTGGACAGATTGATATCCCTTAAGTTCAGTTGACATGGTGTTATACTGTATTAATTGTGTTCCCTAAATTTTTTTGAGCAGATATATATTTTAGACCTGGATAAATGTGCTTTGATTTAATAGTCTTTATACATGACATGTAATGTAAAAAAAATACTTTGACAATCAAAAAACAGTTTTTGGGGTAAAAAAACATACCACTTTTCCCAGGTGCATTTCTTCATCACTGTCAGTTGGAAATTATGGGTTATTCCTGAATATATGGTCAAATGGCAAAAATGTTGTACAGTTGTCCAGATACAGGGGGTGGGTCAACTTTCCCACTGGCTCAACTTACCCCACTCTCCCCTATACATAATGTAAACTATATGGTCATGTTAGTATGATTACATATTAATGCTGTTCAAATATCTTATTAATGAATTTAAAATGCCATGTATACAGTGTCTTCAAAAACCCTTCAGATCCCTTCACTTTTCTCACATTTTGTTGTTATAGACTTAATTTATAATTAATTAAAACAATTGCCTTCAGTCTACATACAGCACCCCATAATTACAAAGCGAAAACACGTTTTAATAACTGTGCCAGTTTATTTGAAATAAAAATCTGAATTATCTCATGTACATAGGTATTCTGACCCTTTGTTTAGTACTTAGTAGAAGTGCCATTGGCAGCGATCACAGATTTGATTCTTCTTGAGTATGCCTCTATCAGCTATGCACACCTGGAATTTGGGGTGAACAAATTGATGGAACTAAATCGCAATTACGAAGGCAGCTCCAGAGGTCAAATTAGGTTGATTGCCAATGAAATGTACATATGTCAGCTATAAAAGAGGTCTGACAATTATCACTTTGATATTTTAGTAATCAAAGTAATGTGAGGAAAGAGTTCCAAAGAGGTCCAATAGTCAGTGCCTGCATTGCAAGTGCAAGTCACAAAAACTGCAAAATTATTCAATGTGACAAGGGGGAATCATTTAAAAAATCCTGACAATATATATTAAACTTGGCCAAATTGCATCAACAAAGAGTGGTTGCCAGTCGAACCTGACCAACAGATAGACGAGCACTTAACAGGATAATTCCTCAATACCCTAAATCAAAGCCTTGAAAATGACCACAGAATTGCATCAACATCTCTTTTGCCTAGTCTCATCACAAACTGTACGCTGTGAGCTTCACAAAGCTGGAATATATGGCAGGGCTATCATTCTGAAACTGCCTGTATCCAAGGCCTACACACAGAGGCATAACTTGGACACCTGAGCAATGGAAAAAAGTAATATGGTCTGATGAGTCATCTTCCACTCTATTTCCTACATCCGGATGGTTTTATGTCTGGAAAAAGCCAAAGCATGCCCTTCAGCCCACAATGTCTGCTGTCAACTGTTAAATATGGGGGATCCATAATGGTATGGGCAGTCATCTTGTGGGAGTTATTGGGACCGATGATCACTCTGTATGATCGTATAATGGCCAAGGAATATGAAGCCATTTTATAGGACCAGATGCACACTATAGTGCAAACACTGTTCCCTCATGACGTGTCAATATTCCAGAATGATGATGGCCCCATAAACACTGCTAAACAAATTCAAGATTGGTTTCAATGAACACCAGGATGATGTCTAACACCTCCCGCAGCCTCTCAAATCAATCTGAAATCTGAAAATGTTAACTTTATGGGAAGTTCTGGAGAGCAGAATACAGATTTTTACCTCCTTTATCCCTCAGATAACTAGAGGCTTTTCTTCTGAATATTGCAATATCCCACTACTAAGGGTGGCCCTTCTATTTATTAGGTCCTTGATATGGTTGTTGCACCCAAATAGAAACATTGAATATTATTTGAAAACTGTACAGTTGTTGTGTTCTGAAAGTATTTTTTTTTGGAAACAATTATTTTTTCCTGGGTTGGGCTCCATGCATGGATTGGACACAAGACCAAAACAAAAAATATGCATGCAATCTTTGTCCCTTGTTCTTTTTGCCTATGAGTGATCCAGTGAAAATTGTGGGTTGCCTGTCCAGTCATTATCTAGTCCCTCCATGCTTTATTTGCTTTTCTTTACTTATTTCTTTGGGACCTCTTTGTGGAACTTATTTTCCCTCTATCCGCTATTAGAAAGTGTTTTTTGGGGGGGAATGTTGTAGCGAGTAGAGGTGCTGATGTATAGAGCACAGTTGCCTGTCTTTGCTGAAAGCTTTTGTTTCCTGGGGCTCTCTATTCATCACAAAGCCTTTGGTGGGAAGAGACATAAAGACAGGCCCTGACCCTGGTGTGAGCCCTTTGACCTTTTTTAACCTTAGGGGACAAATTTCAGCAACTGTGCCATCACTATTCGTTGACTGCAACTCTCTCACTGGAGAATGGCCGGAGCAGGACAACATGAATGGAGGGATATGGTGGGAAAATGTGGTAATTTATAGATGTAGGGAGTCTATTTCAAAAGACTCTATGCTGGATCAGCTGACAGGCATGGTCAGGGGTCATGTTTGGGCCTGATTTCCTGGCCATATTACTGTAACATCTGTGTGTTAAGAGACTTCTGGGACCAAAACATTTTGACCTTTGGGTGGCTGAATGTGAGAAAATCAAGAGTTAGTATTGCTGGATGTCAATGACCAATGTTTGAATTTGCATCCTAGAAAGGACTGTTTGCATGCGAAAATACTTTCTCACTTTAGAAAAAAAATTACTAATCACCTTAAGTGTTTTATGTGCTTTAATTTAGCCATCTTTAATGGTTGGAATAATTTTCTGAGCTACAGGTATGCGACTAAAGTATTTAACTGAACAATTTGTCTCATTACGATTTGGATTACCAATCCAGGCATAAACCTACTCTTCATTGTTGTAGTTTGGCATCCACAGTGTCATCTACAAGTGGCCAAGTGAAGAGTATCAGAGAGACCTCAGCCTCAGGGCTAGCCATTAAATAAATTGGCCTCTGAAGACCTATAGCTGTGTCACTGTCTGTGACAGCCTGCCACACATTTGACCCAGGGACAAGAGTCCAGTGCTGACCAGCTGTTCGGTGAGCTTCTATCTCAGACCCTGGGAAGATGCTCCTAATTAGCCTCCCACACCCATAAACGTGTCCAGTAGGTCAGTCACTCCAGCCTCATTGATTGAACTGATGTTTCCTATGTCCATGTTTGACTTACCCCTCACATTAAGAATAATGATAGCTTAAACTTAGCCAAAAACTCCATGTAAAGTGCTTAACACTTTCGTCTTCTATGTTCATTGATTTGCATTAACTGCTTTTTATGTCCACACGAATGATAAATATGGGTGAACTTTGTGAAGTGAAAAAGGAATTGACCAATTTATAAGATAACATTTTATTTCTAGGCAACCAAGATGATACCAGCAATTTGAATAGATTTTGATGAAACTCACAAAATCAAGCTGAGCTAGTTCATTATTGCAGTAAAACAGCATACAATTAATTTTAGAAGTAATACGAAAGTCAAAATAACTGTGGATATGAAAAAGTCTACAAACATTTATTGAAAATGCAGCTTAGAAATAATGTTAGGCCTTGTAACCAACAAGATTTAAGTAGATTTATAATTATCAATAACTTAATTGCACACCCAGAATTAATACTTGATGGAAGGACCTTTGCTTGGATTGGTCTCGATTTAGTAAACCTGTATTTTGTCATTTTTATCCCACTCTTCTTTGTAGAGTTCAAGCTCAGTCAAATTACAACGGGATCTTTTGTGCACAGCTGTCTATAGGTCAGTTCTCAGATTTTCAAAAATTTTGAGGTCCAGGCTCTTACTGGGCTGTTTCAGGACATTGAACTTCCTTTTCAAACCATTCTTTGGGTTATTGTACTCTGTGAAGACCATCGTTAAAAAGTGGAGGCAAGGTGGCACGACCAGGATATCGCTTCAAAGTGTGGGTAAGGGTGGCTAGAGAGAAGCTATTTCTTACAAAACAAACATCCAAGCCTGTATATGTTTTGCAAGAGGACATATTAAATCCCCTAAAACCACATCTTACTTATGTCAACTAATGGTCCAATAATTTATTTTTGGCCTCAATTCCAAAATATATATTGGCACAAAGCCAACATGTCTCATCACCCAAATTACACAGTACCTACTGTCAAGCATGGTGGCGGCAGCATCGAGCTGTGGGACATCGGCTCTGGTCAGGCTAGCGGACAATGAATTGTAAAGATATGGGACAATGAATGTCCTGGAATAGCCCAGTCCAAGCACAGACCTTTGGTTACCTCTGCAAACAAAGTTAGAACAAATGGTGTGAACAAATATGCATCAAAAGCATTGACAGTTAACTTTTTTTTTTAAATCAAGAAAGTATCCATTTATATTCCACCTGAATGTTTGTTACAATGTCTTATTAAGAGCAAGGTACTGTAGCTAACTGTAGGTAACTGTTGACAACACAAGGGAAACCTACTGTATCTAAACAAGAGCATCTGATAATGATAAATGATCTAGAAATAATTTAGTTGCAGTAACCCTGGGACAGCATTCAAGACAAACAATCAAGTAGTAGTTCAATAGTGATAGTTGAACCATGGTGTTCAATTTGGAATTCAGAATCCAAATATTGTGACTTAAAATTATTTTGACAAAAATGGTACGAATAAAACAACATTCAACATCCTCTAGTCCTGTGGCGAGTGCCGGGAGTGAGTCTGGAGGAGAAGAGGAAAGAAAATGGTTATCTCAACATTTTGTTCTAATGGACAAACCCAGGAGGAAATGTCTTTAAGAAAAGAGAAAAAGTGAACTCAGAGGGAATTCCTGTTGACACTGTTCTACATTTAACTCTTTGTTTGGGTGTCTGCAGAAATAAGGACACAACTGTTGGTGACTGGACTAACCTTAGCAACGATGTACAAGGAGATAAAAGAAGGCGGCAGTAGCTGGTACTTTAAAGTGTCAGGGCCATTGTAGTCATGACTAGTTTATGATGCTGATGTCAAGCATCCCACTCAATGAGGCCTTTGTCCCAGGCTGAGACCAGGGCAGTGGGAAAACTGCCCACTCTTAGTCGGCAGGCCCATCCATCTTTCCGTGAGGTCTTGCCGTCCCCTTTGCACCAAAACTCTTGTGTATTAAAGATCTCTTGGGTTAATGTGCTGGAAAATTGGCTTGCATTTTTATTGGGGGAGGCCAGCTAAATGAAAGAAAAACAACTCAGGGAGGTCAGAAAAGGACGAGAAAAATATCTGGAGGAGTGATCTGGGAGGGCAGGCCCTCAATGACTTGTATCCTGTGACCTCGATAAAAGACAAACCCCTCTCTGCCTCACAAGATATGATATTGTACACTGGCAGAGTCCAGTTCCATCCATTCATCATTACAATCAAAACCAGCAGTGGTTACTGTAAAAGTACTGAAGTAGTCATGATTCTTATATGAGAAAATACACAAGTGAATGTGAATGTTGAAACAACAGCAGAAAGAGTAGATATAAAAAGTCTACACACCTTCCTTCCTTTATTAAATGCAGCTTTTGTTTATGTAAAGGCTGAAGTAAAGACAAATAATTTCAGTCAATTGTTATCCTTTAAGTCAACAAAGTACAATAATTTGACACTGGAAAAGGAGCCATGCACGTTTCACTTAACGTAAAAAGCTCAATAAATGGCTGATTGCCACTTGACATCTTATCAAAAATACAGGTTCATCTGTATTTTTGATACAGGTTCAGCTGTATTTTTCAGAGTCAAGCAATAAAGTGAAAAGTACACTTTAATGTTTTAAACACAAAGATCCAAAACACTAATAGTATAGATCAGATGCTGATGGATGGAATAATATTTCATGTACATTTCTGAAAAGCAGGTTTTACTGTAGCAAAAATTGAATATGCATCAAACGCATATCTTTAAGCACTGAATTGTAAATTACATTAGTCTGGCATTTTACATTTAGCTTGCATTTTGACTTCCAAATATATTTTTCTCTAAGTTGTCTTCTCACAAAACCTACTGCCAAGACGAAATGGTATAGTATCAGTTAAACTCTCTGGAACATGCCAGTGTCAGTAGGTGCCCTCCGCAACACATCTGACGAGCCATTTATAGGTAGGCCAGTCCTGGGGCGTTACAATGTTAGAGAGCGCATGTGGTGCAATTACTGATAAAAGTAACACTTTATCTTATTTTGCCACGAACAAATGCATTAATACATGTGTTTCTAAAGGGGATTTTTTTGACATTTCAAAGTGTTAGGGGAAATTTTAGTGCTGAAAAATAACTGTTTTGAATATCAGTCAGAGATGGTCATTTCTTATAAGACTTATTGTCACGGTCGAAGCTGTGTACTTTGATGCCAAATTACTGTGCTACATGTAGATGCTTTATTTGCACTTTAATGTTAGTGTTTTTATGAGGGAGAAAAAATGCACACAAAATATCTGTTTTCTCAAGCAGTCAATGAATTTTGTACATTAATTTGAAAATAGTTGCGGACACCCCTACTAATCATTGAGTTCAAGTGTTTCAGCCACACCCATTGCTCACAGGTACCTAAAATCCAGCCCATAGCCATGAAATCTCCATAGACAAACATTGGTAGTACAATGGGACATACTGAAGAGCTCAGTGACTTTAAATGTGGCACAGTCATAGGATGCCACCTTTGCCACAAGTCAAGTTTGTGGAATTTCTGCCCTACTAGATCTGCCCCAGTGAACTGTAAGTGCTATAATTGTGAAGTAAAAGTGTCTTGGAGCAGCCACGAAGTGGTAGACCACGCAAACTCACGGAGCGGGGCTGCCAAGTGCTGAAGCGTGTAGCATGTAAAAATCACCTATCATCTGTTGCATCACTCCCCATAGAGTTCCAAACTGCCTCTAGAAGCAACATCAGCACAAGAACTGTGCACCAGGTGCTTCAAGAAATGGGTTTCTATGGCCAAGCAGCTGTACGCAAGCATCACATCAACATGCGCAATGCCAAGTGTTGGCTGGAGTGGTGTAAAGCACGCTACCATTGGACTCTGGAGCAGTGGAAACGTGTTCTCTGGAGTAATGAATCACGCTTCACTATCTGGCAGTCTGATGGACAAATCTGGGTGTGGCGGATGCCAGGAGAATGCTACCGACCGAAATGCATAGTGCCTACTGTAAAAAGTTTGGTGGAGGAGGGGTAATGATCTGGGGCTGTGTTTTAGGGTTTGGGCTAGACCCCTAAGTTCCAGTGAAGGATCATCTTAATGCTACAGGACAAAGACATTTTAGACAATTTAGACTTTGTGGCAACAATTTGGGGAAGGGCCTTTCCTGTTCCAGCATGATTGTGCCCCTGTGCACAAAGCGGGATCCATAAAGACATGGTTCAACAAGGTTGGTGTGGAGGAACTCGAGAGGCCTGCTCAGAGGTCTGACTGCAACCCTACTGAACACCTTTGGGATGAATTGGAACAGCGTTTGTGAGCCATGCCTTTTCGTCCAACATGCCTCACCTCAGAAATGTTTTTTTGAGTGAATGGGCACATATTCCCACAGAGACTCTCCAAAATATTGTGGAAATCACTCCTGTTCTAGCTGCAAAGGAGGGGATACCTCCAAAGTAATGCACATGGGTTTGGAATGGGATGTCCAACAACCTCATATAGGTATGATGGTCAGGTGTCCACATACTTTTGGCCATATAGTGTATATTTTTGCAAGAGCAAGCCCTTGGATGCTGCATCAGTGTCTCACCAGTGCCCCATGGGAAAATGCTGTGGAAGGTGCTGGAATTTTCCTGAGGCAGCTAACAGGCCCAGCCATTTCCCTGCTCAGCTGCCTCCAGAATCCCGTGAGGGTAGGAATATTTTCCCTCTTCTTCTTCCCTGGTTCTGTAAATTAAACACCCACCAGGGCCTTCAAAATTTGTCTTATGTTTGTTCCATGTGCCTCTCCCCATTACAATGGCAGAGGATGCAGAGGCACAGCACCGGGCTGGAGACAAAGGAAACAGCCAAGTCTTTGGGTGTTTCCTTTCTTCCGAGTCCAGGCCCAACGATTTAGGGGGCACCCTCCAGATCCCTCGGGCTAACGCTGCCCTGGGCACTGGAAGGCGCTGGAAGGCTCTTCAGCCGCAGCCGGGGGAACATAGTCACACCACTGGCACTGACAGGAAAACAACATACGAAGAGCCATGCAGGTGGCGGGTCATTTAGGATTGAGTATGTACGGTGCGTACGGTGGAAACCTAGATGGCTTCTGCATGGCCAACCATACACACACACACACACACACACACACACACACACACACACCTGGCTAAAAAACAATTGAGCAGCAAACTGTCCAATGACTTTCGGTCTGCTATGTAAACAAAGCAATGTAATTCCTATACTGTTCTTGGTTTATGGATGTAAATATCCTTATATCAAAGCTGACAGTCTGCACTTTAACATCATAGTCATTGTTTCCAATTTGCTGGAGTTCAGAGCCAAAACAGAACTTGTGTCACTCTCCAAATTCTTTGACTGCACTGTAAAAACAAACACACAGCCCTAGTCCTTTTTCTCAGTGTGTGGATATTTGCATATTTTTTATTAGTGTTTCAAGTGATTGTCTTTCTTCTAAAATGTATATTCAGGGCACACTAGCAAATGAGAATCCATGTCAATGTGACTGCCTGGCTAAAAAAAAGTAATTTCAGGTTTTGATTTCTCTAGACACCTAAAAGTGATGAATCATTTCATTGCCCAAAATAAACTACATTTCAGATTTGTTTCAACTCATCAAAACCTTATAGCCTTTGCTTTATACATACATGCAGTTGAATTGCAGATCTGTTTTAGTGGAAGCAATATTTTTGATGACACATTTTAGTACAGTATGTTATATTAATTGGCACAAAACACATTTCTCATGATTACTTTCTTGCTCAAACTGTGAGTAGCACTAGTCAAACTCACCTGTTTCTGCAGACTTTTACATGGCCATGTTTGATCTGGGGTATAAGCCAATTGGCAGAAAATGTAACATTTTGTTGAGCGGGATGTTGAGCAGGACGGACGGGCGATGAGGATGGAGGGCACAGTCCAGCCGGACAGGAAAGTGGCCTGGACGTCAGCATCCAGCTCTAACTGGATGTACATTGAAGCGAACCGAATGTCTAGTGTATGAGTATATTTTGAACGTAATAAAATGGAGTATGAAGCGATCATCAATTAAATTATGACTATTATCCAATGACAATATGTATTCTTTCTGTGATGATTATGCAAGAATTCAGGCTAGGCTGCACTGTTTTCTTCGATTGGGGGAAGTGTTTTTGTTTTGTTTTAGGCAAAAACGACACTGAAGTCTTAAGATGTTTTACTATGATGTTGTGTTTTTATAGCACAAATCGTCTATTTAATTTCACTTTGTAACAATATGTCTTGGTTAGGCTATAGTTTACAGTGTTATGTATATTATTGCTTTATTTTTTGCTTAATTCTTACTACGTAAATGTCGGGTGCTAGGCTATGTCACAAGAAATTCATTGTGCAGGATGGCGCTATGTTTGTTGGTGCATTTGATAAATAAACTTCGAAACTTTAAACCTTAAACTGTCTTATTAGGCTATACCGAAAAAAAAACACATCAATTGAAAGATAACCCGTCTGTCAAGTCTCCTTTTATTTCATTCTTTCCCAATTTGTCATGTCAAAATAATGAATAATTATAGTAATTTATGCATATCGAGTTTTAAATAGCACTCTCACAAAAATATGTTTTTGATTTATTTAGATTTTTAAAATAGAAATACAAATTCCCAACAAAACAATAACGGCATTGTAAGTCCTACAAATACAAAATAATTATAAACAAAGAAATGTAAAAACACTTGTACATGGCCTTATTTTATTGTTATAAAATAAATACTAAACTTGACAGCATTTAAAAAATCCAAATACACTCCTCAAAAAAATATGGAACTTGTAGTCATCACAGTATAACACCAAGTCAATGAAACTTCAGGGATATTAATCTGTTCAGTTAGGAATCATAAGCGTTTGTAAATCAATGTCACATGTTTTGGTGCAAATGAAAGTAACAACAGGTGCACTGGAGAGGCAACAGCAAGACAACCCACAAAACAATAATGGTTTTGCAGATGATGGCTACAGACAATTGCTCTCTCCTTGTTCTTCCTGACGGATTCTTCTCTAGTTTTGGGTTTTACCAGTGTCATTGTCACTACTAGTAGCATGAGACGATACCTGCAGCTTATTCAGGTTGCACAGGCAGCCCAGCTCCTCCAGGATGGCACATCCATATGTGCCGTCGCAAGAAGGTTTGTTGTGTCTCCCAATACAGTCTCAAGAGCATAGACAAGATACCAGGAGATGAGCCATTACACGAGGAGAGCTGGCCAGGGCCGTAGACCTTGTTGCGCAATATAATATGCACAGTCGAGGCCGTCAGCTTTCTTGCAGAGATCCTCCTCAGATGGAAATGTTTGCTCTGTTTAAAATATGAAATGTTTTTGAATGCTATTGTTCAATATATTTCATAGTTGCCAATGTTGAAGAGTCCGCTACTGTAATCACTTCTGTAGACTATATATTTGTTGTTATTGTTCCTGCTAGTATCATAACATTAACAATATAATGAATATGTGTCCTTTACAGCCTTGTCAATTTAAATAAGCTAACTGTAACTCTTGGTAAAGGGTAAGTTAAACCAGTGTAAGATAAGACGTCGCCGCTGCTTTGGCTGCAAACACAAGCTACTGTAGGCTAGATGCATATTTTCGAAACATACAAAGTACATTTTGAAGTAGCCTAAATTTACATTTAATTTGCTGTAACACTCACCCATTAGTTGTGTCATTTGAAAAAAAACAACGGGCAATTATTTTTCATCCGGATAGTGTGCTTCGTGCGCAGTCTTGGAGAGGCTGATTCGCGGCTCCAATCCGCCCCATGAACCATTGACTGAGTACTGAAAGAATTCAAAGAAAGAAGCGGAAATTGGAAATGTTATCAAATGTGTCATAACACAGTGTTAATTATCTTTTCATAAGTATTCATTATCAATTGATAAGGCACTCTGTTTTTCCAATATGTTAACATAGTCACTCGTTTAAATTGTCATGGGGTTTTATTGTTGTCCATTTTTATATTAAATTAAACATAATACAGCTCTAGAAAAAATTAAGAGACCACTCCTAATTTTTTCTTAATCAGCATCTCTACAGGTATGGCAGACATTCCATTCCAGAGTCTGTTAAATTCCAACACAGGCACACCTCATTTTACTTAATGAGGTACTGATTAGGTGATTACCTGAACCAAATCTAATTTAATGAGGAAAAGTATAAAAAACACTGCTGTGGTCATCACTATCTTCTTGCAATAGGACCAGCTGGATGGCAAAAACAGTGCAAGCAGTATCTCAAATGTAATTTGAATTAAAAAATCACTATTCAGCATGACAAATGAGTTGAAAACAAAAGCTTTGAGTGAGGATTCCATTCAATTCTGGGTTCAATTCTGGCTTTACTGGCAGAGGGATACAGCTAGCGTCAGAATGCTTCCATCCTGAAAATTTCAAAGACGGCAGTTCATAAGAACAAGGTCAAGCAACAGACATAGGGGACAACAAAGCTACAGACTGGCAGAGGGCGAAAACGACTGTCCACTGACCAAGATGACCGTCAACTCATTCGAATGTCACTCAACAACCATAGGATGACATCAAGTGACCTACAAAAAAAATGGAAAACAGCAGCTGGGGTGAAGTGCACGGCGAATACGGTTCAAAACAGGCTCCTAGGGGCAGGGCTGAAGTCGTGCAAAGCTAGAAAAAAGCCCTTCATCAATGAGAAGCAAAGAAGAGCCAGGCTGAAGTTTGCAAAAGGCCATAAGGACTGGACCATAGAGGAATGGAGTCATCTTCTCTGATGAGTCAAATTTTCTGCTTTCCCCAACACCTGGTCGTCTATTGGTTAGACGGAGACCTGGAGAGGCCTACAAACCACAGTGTCTCGCGCCCACTGTGAAATTTGGTGGAGGATCGGTAATGATCTGGGGATGCTTCAGCAAGGCTGGGATCAAGCAGATTTGTCTTCGTGATGGATGCATGAATCAAGCCAAGTACAAGGTTATCCTGGAAGAACACCTGCTTCCTTCTGCTCTGACAATGTTCCCCAACTCTGAGAATTGTTTTTTCCAGCAGGACAATGCTCCATGCCACACAGTCAGGTCAATCAAGGTGTGGATGGAGGACCACCAGATCAAGACCCTGTCATGGCCAGCCCAATCTCCAGACCTGAACCCCATTGAAAACCTTTGGAATTTGATCAAGAGGAAGATGGATGGTCACAAGCCATCAAACAAAGCCGAGCTACTTGAATTTTTGTGCCAGGAGTGGCATAAAGTCACTCAACAGCAATGTAACAGACTGGTGGAGAGCATGCCAAGACGCATGAAAGCTGTGATTAAAAATCCCACCAAATATTGATTTCTGAACTCTTCCTAAATAAAAACATTGGTAATTTTGTTGTTGAAAAATGAATATGAATTTGTTTTCTTTGCATTATTTGAGGTCTGAAAACAATGCATCTGTTTTTGGTTATTTTGACCAGTTGTTATTTTCTACAAATAAATACTCTAAATGACAATATTTTTATTTGGAATTTGGGAGTAATGTTGTCAGTAGTTTATAGAATAACATAAAACTGTTCATTTTACTCAAACACATAACTATGAATAGTAAAACCAGAGAATTTTGCAGTGGTCTCTTAATTTTTTCCGGAGATATATGTGACAAATCTTAGAACTTTTAAAAATAGGAAATGCAGACTTCTCGAGTGAGCAATAGGTTGCTGTGTGCCCTGATGGTATCCTCTGCCGGCTTGCATTACACAACATCACTCATCGCCGTCCATCTTGCTCAACATCCCGCTCATCATCCCTGATCCCCCATCCGTCCTGCTAAACATCCACTCGAGGGCTCCCCTTAGCGAGGACGTCCATGTGACCGTGGTGGATGTCCACGTAGCTACGAGGGATCTAGTTGCATCTCCCTTCTGTCCGGCTCAACATCACGTTCAACGTCACTCGTCGCTTGTCCGTCCTGCTAAAAATCTACTCAAGGGCTCCCCCTAGCGAGGACGTCCATGTGACCGTGCTGGACGTCCACGTCACTCTGAGGGATGTAGCTGCCTCTCCAAAACTGCCAGAAGAATTGTTCGGGATACAAAGAAAAAACCATAGGTAACCACAGGAGACATACAGGCTGCTCTGGAAAAAGACGGTGTGGTTGTTTCGAGGAGCACAATACGACGATACTTGGAACAAAAATGAGCAGCATGGTTGTGCTGCCAGAAAGAAGCCTTTACTGTGTCAATGCCACAAAAAAGCCCGGTTACAATATGCTCGACAACATCTTGACACGCCTCACAACTACTGGCACACTGTAATTTGGAGTGACGAGACCAAAATAGAGCTTTATGGTCACAACCATAAGTGCTATGTTTGGAGAGGGGTCAACAAGGCCTATAGTGAACAGAATACCATCCCCACTGTGAAGCATGGTGGTGGCTCACTGATGTTTTGGGGGTGTGTGAGCTCTAAAGGCACAGGGAATCTTGTGAAAATTGATGGCAAGATGAATACAGCATGTTATCAGAAAATACTGGCAGACAATTTGAATTCTTCTGCACGAAAGCTGCGCATGGGACGCTCTTGGACTTTCCAGCACGACAATGACCTTAAGCACAAGGCCAAGTTGACCCTCCAGTGGTTACAGCAGAAAAAGGTGAAGGTCCTGGAGTGGCCATCATAGTCTCCTGACTTTAATATCATCAAGCCACTCTTGTAGGTGGTATAGCTGCCCATTCGTCTTGGAAAAATGCCTCCAGGTCATGCAAAGTCTTTGGTCGTCTTGCATGAACCACATGTTTGAGATTTCCCCGGCAAAACCTCGTAACTCCACCCCGCCTCCATGAAGACGTAATGAGGCAATTTTGTCTTACTTCATCTGAGGTGCAATCTTAGTACCTAGATTTTCATGTGTTAAATACTTTAGCTTTCTTGTTTTCGACATTTGCCTAGCCTTAAATATTTTGTACCTTAGCCGTTTTTCATGGATTTCCTGTTACCAACTGTGTTTCTGGATTTTTGACTACGTCTCCTGTCTAGCCCTTACTGGAACCTTGTATTTGTTTTCTAAATAAATCCTCCAACGCTCCGCGTTTGGAACCGCAACCTTCTCCCCGACTCATCATAACAATATGGCAATGCATGTAATCAAACAAGTGTGCACTACAATATCTCTGAGTAGGCTATTGTGTTTGAAAATATTTAGCAAGATTAAATAAAGAACTGGTTGTTTGAATAAGTAGAACTACAGCATTTTCTTGACTCAAGAAACACTAGGCCTAAAAAGGCAACTGTTTTATGTATTTGAGGCCTGAGACGTGGGAGCGAAGAGTGCAGGCAAACCACGGTAGGTTCGAGCAGGGTTGCCATGTCCGGTTATTAGAACTATTTTGGGCTTCTTTTTCAGGAAGGCGCTTGGAAATTATGTTTGTCGCGGGTTGTGTTTTTTTGGGCTTGTTTCCAAAATGCACATGCTTATTTGGGCTTGTATATAGTTTTGACCATGAGGCACACGGAAACAGAGACTTTTTAATTAAATAAAAAGCTGTAACGTCCCCATCTACTGTCTAGCCCTGCTGTCTAACCCTGCTCATGAGGTACCTCACCCTGCATGTTTTAGATCTCTTTCTGACCAAACATACCTGATGTAGCTTGAAAATGAGTTGATCATTTGAATCAGGTGTGAAAGAGCAGGGAGAGATCTAAAACATGCAGGACGGGTGCCTCCAGGAGCAGGGTTGAAAAACACTGATCTAATGTATGTCTGAGCTACTGTACTACCGGCTTCTACTAGCTGTGATTGTTTCCCTTCCCCATATTAGTTCAGTGGCTAAAGGTGCATTCAATCTTTTTTTTGCAAACAATGGCAAATACATTTACGTTAGCTTCGTATTCGCCATCAACGTGTTCACAAACTTTATGGAAATATAGTACCTATTTAGTGAAAGAATGGTTGGCTTGAAATGCAGTTCCACCTTTAAGAGAAAAATGTTTTTGCTCGTTTGTTAAAAAGATTTTGAACTTCAATGTTGGGTAGCCTACTCGGCCCTATTCCTGCAGCCGGCTCTCTCAAACTTAAATAGTACAAATGCGTTGTTCGTGTAAAACAGCGTTCTTTAGGCTTCATCTGCAGCTCCAAGTTTCTTCTTTTGGGCTTCTTTTGACAGTCCTGGTTTCATGTTTCTCTTGCAATTTCTGGCAACACTGGGTTGGAGTGCCGTTTAGTCTAGTATATGTTATTTAGTCGTAGACAATAGCCTACTGTCTCCAATAGCCTAGTCATTGCACTTAATCTTTTATGACGTGATTTTGGCCAAACGACGGGAAAACTGAGAGCACATAGCTACTATAAGCTTTGTAACCTGTAAGTTGATGATAATGTAATGCGATGCACTTACTGCCTCAGATGTGGCCATTATAATCAATGATTGACAAATCACATATCACACATTTGCTATTCCAAAACCTCCATTTGAGCTTGATTTTGGTAAAACAATAAAATAATGACATGCAAATTCAATTTCAAAAAACATTCAAAAACACTGTTTTTTTCATTTCCTGAAAAGTTGCGATTTTGGTGATGCAAGGTTTCCGCCTGACAGCGACGTTATGATTCCTAACTGGACAGATTAATATACCTGAAGTTTAATTTACTTGGTGTTTTACTGTAATGTTTACGTGTTCCCTTATTATATTTGAGCAGTGTTCTATAGAAAGTCATGTGCCATGACCCTCCTGTCACTTTACTTTGAATAACTGAACATTATGACCATTCTGTGTCACTTTACTTGAACTGACGAAATACAGTTTGACAATACAAAATAAGGATTATGACCATAATCATAGGAATAATCATAGGAATCAGCTATAACCTAGCTATACATGCCCTTATGTTGTTGGTCATTAGTCACAAAGAGGATGTCATGTCCTGCTCCGGAAATCCTCTGCTGGCATCCCAGTCATGAGAAACAAAGCATTGGGGAAGGTGACATCTGACATCACTTCATGCATAATTATATTGATATCAACCAAAAGGTAATTTAGGAGAAGCTGATCACAATGCAAAATCGCCACCAGTCAATGCACTTACACATACATTCCTTAAAATTTACAGTTGAGAAACATTTCTGTATGGAGAAGGGACTCTGGAACAAGACAGTGAGTGTGGTTTTGCTTCAGGACCCCTACAAGCAGATCTAAAGGTAAAGGTAAGCGCAGGGACTTGTTTTAATAAAGTAAAAATACATTATTTTTTATTTTGTCTATTGGATACAAAATTGGATAATCATGCAGTTCTTAAAATGTCTGTTCCACATCTTTTGGAAAACTTAGTAAATTGTGTATAACTTTTATGCTAAAGGCACTTTCATTGTAATCTTAAAACATTTTCTATCTACCTTGAAAATATTGGGTGGGATCTCTCTGGAACAATGAGGGGCCCTGTCATACCCACTTCTATGCTAGCAATGCCTATGCTTTTATACATTTTTGACAAACTCTTTGAAGATGTTTGATGTAACTGGGATGGAATTTTGCCATATGATCATTCAAACAGAGAATGTCAGACAATCAACCCGTGAGCTAAATTTGAAAGCACACTTGAATCATGCAGCAAGACAATAATTAAAAAAATGTCAACAGCCTGTGGTTTTTGCTCACTGGTTGTAAAATGATGCCGTCAAGCCCAAAAGGGTAGCTGAAAATGTACTACGTCATGTGCAGTGGATATAAAAAGTTAACTAAGTAAACTTTTCATATTAAGTTTACCTCAACCACAAATAGCATCTATGGACTGTATGACTTTTGCCACTGGCCGTTTTAAAAGCTTATTAGCCAGTAATATTTCGGCAGACACTATTAAGCATTGTGTTAAACTGACTAACGTTTCTTATTAAGTAAACCTCCACCATAAATAGCATCTATGAACTGTATGGCTTTTGCCACTGGCCGTTTTAACAGCTTATTAGCAATTTGTGAATGACATTAATAAAATAAGTATCAATATAGCTGACAATAACTGACTTTTTCATCCAGTGAAAAGACGAGAGAATCGTGTAGCCAGCAAAGTTTTTGTCTATCCTGAACAAATACTAATATATAATTCAAAAATCCACCAGAAATAGTTGCAATATAACAGTAAACTGTTTCATTTTAGGCTTGCTATCCTATAACGTAGCTACTGACGTTTGTAGCCAGCAAAGTTTTTGTCAATGCCACTGGCCGTTTTAACAAATAATTAGCCATTTGTGAATTACATTGAAACAGTATCTATCAATATACATCATCATCTTCATCCGCTTATCCGGTATCGGGTCGCGGGGGCCGCAGCTCCAGCAGGGGACCCCAAACCTCCCTTTCCCGAGCCACATTTGCCAGCTCTGACTGGGGGATCCCGAGGCGTTCCCAGGCCAGTGTCAAAATATAATCTCTCCACCTAGTCCTGGGCCTACCACGAGGTCTCCTCCCAGCTGGAAGTGCCTGGAACACCTCCCTAGGGAGACGTCCTGGGGGCATCCTTACCAGATGCCCGAACCACCTCAACTGGCCCCTTTCAATGCAAAGGAGCAGCGGCTCTACTCCGAGTTCCTCACTGATGACTGACCTTCTCACCCTATCTCTAAGGGAGACGCCATCCACCCTTCTGAGAAAACCCATTTCAGCCGCTTGTACTCGCGACCTAGTTCTTTCGGTCATGACCCAGCCTTCATGACCATAGGTGAGGGTAGGAACGAAAATTGACCGGTATATCGAGAGCTTTGCCTTCCGGCTCAGCTCTCTTTTCGTCACAACGGTGCGGTAAAGCGAATGCAATACCGCCCCCGCTGCTCCGATTCTCCGGCCAAGCTCCCGCTTCCATTGTCCCCTCACTCGCGAACAAGACCCTGAGATACTTGAACTCCTTTACTTGGGGTAACGCCTCATTCCCTACCCGGAGGAGGCACTCCATCGGTTTCCTGCTGAGAACCATGGCCTCAGATTTTGAGGTGCTAATCCTCATCCCAACCGCGTCACACTCGGCTGCAAACTGGTCCAGTGAGTGCTGAAGGTCACAGACCGATGCTATCAGGACCACATCATCCGCAAAAAGCAGCGATGAGATCCCCAACCCACCGAACTGCAACCCCTCCCCACCCCGACTACGCCTCGATATCCTGTCCATGAAAGTTACAAACAGGATTGGTGACAAAGCGCAGCCCTGGTGGAGGCCAACCCCCACATGGAACAAGTCCGACTTACTACCGAGAACCCAAACACAGCTCTCACTTTGGACGTACAGGGATTGGATAGCCCTCAGAAGGGACCTCCTCACCCCATACTCCCGCAGCACCTCCCACAGTATCTCCCGGGGGACCCGGTCATACGCCTTCTCCAGATCCACAAAACACATGTAGACTGGATGGGCATATTCCCAGGCCCCCTCCAGGATCCTTGCAAGAGTAAAGAGCTGG